>JAMAJY010000039.1:0-193068 GCA_023628775.1 Lecanicillium sp. S3808
TGATTTGAGTTTTGCGGTTATGGGACGTGACTTTCGGCAGATGTGGACCGAGCGGAATTAAAGTCAGGCCACTGTATGCACAGGAGAAGGGAACTGCCTAGAAAATGCATGGTGGACGGTACGCGGAACCAGAGAACTGGCAAAAAATCCGGTTTTTGGCAGACGCTGCCCGCGCCTCTGTCTGTCCTTTTCCGGGCCTCCTCCGCACTGCAATCTCACCGCCCCTCCCCGCTCCCTGTCCGCTGCCCTGGCTAGTAATGGTAGCTCTTCGGCTGCAGTGCCCCTCCTCCCTGCTGGCTTCACGGCCTAATACCCATTGGAGCTACGTAAAAGGCTAACGCGAGCAGCAGCCCCGAGTCTAGAACTTGCAACCGCCTCGTCACCTCTCTCTTCTTCTCCTCCTCCTCCTCCCTGTCTCTCCAGCTCACGACCTTTCAACGAGGCTTCTCTTCTATTCGAACCTCGCCCTCTTCTTCCTTTTTTTCCCGCTACATCTTTTAATAACCCTACGTCACATCATTCGACATGGCTTCTCCCGTCTCAACCGACCTGCCTTCGCGCACGACTACCGGTCTAAGCGCTGGCAATGAAGATGCCGTCCCTGACCTCGATCCCACCACTGTAAGTTGAAATTTGAGAATCCAGTGTTTCCCTGGAAGGAAAAGTAAGACACTTTCTCTAACAAAACCTCTCTTGTCTACATACAGACCGCTGGCCTCCTCGCCGAGCGTCTCCAGGCATGGAAGCACGCCGTCGGCTATCTAGAGGAGTACATGGGTGCCGTCGAGAAGCTGCACGGCAAGCACGCCAAGGAATACGAAAAGGTCCTCAAGACCATCTCCAACCCTCTCCGCGAGGGCCACCACTTTGACCAGAGCCTCGGCGGCGTTGCTGGCTTCTTTGAGAACATGCGCTCCAACACCCAGGCCATGGTCAACACCAACATCGAGACCGAAAAGAGCATCAAGGGCTCCGTCCTGCCCATCCTCGAGCGTCTGCACAAGGAAATCAAGCACAAGGCCAAGGAGCTCGACTCGGGCGCCTACTCGGGCGCCAAGGAGGTCGAGAAGCTGCGCAACACCACCCAGAAGCACATTGAGATGCTCGGCCAGCAGACTGCTTCGTACGATGCCGCCGGCGGCAAGCTCAATGGCAGCGACGACCCCTACGTCATCTACCGCGGCGTCATGCACCGCCTGAGCAACCAGGTCCTTGCCGAGAACAACCACACAAACGACCTCATTTCCGTCCAAAACAACTTTGAGACCTTTGAGGGCCACGTCATCGAGGTCCTCCAGCAGGCCATGGAGGCCTTCAACCAGCTCGGCGGTGGCCAGGCTGACAAGATCCGCGCCCTGTACAACGACATGCTCGGCACCATCCAGTGCGTCCCCAAGGGCTTCGAGTGGGCAAACTTTGCTACCCGCTGCTCAGACCGCCTCGCCAACCCCAACGACCCTGCTCGCTCCGTCGACAATGTTAGCTTCCCCAACATGGACCACGCCGCTACCAAGCCCCTCATCGAGGGCAGCCTGGAGCGCAAGTCGCGCAACAAGCTCTCCTTTGGCTACTCTAGCGGCTACTACGTCGTCACCCCCTCCAAGTTCCTCCACGAGTTCAAGGACAGCGACGACGCCCGCGCCGACCCCAAGCCCGAACTGTCTCTGTACCTGCCCGACGCCATCATCGGCGCTCCCAGCAGCGAAAAGTTCAACATCAAGGGCAAGGACAAGAGCAAGACCTTTAGCAGCAAGCTCACCGGCACCGCTGAGCTCAACTTCAAGGCACACACGCCAGCCGACGCCCAGAAATGGTTCCAGGTCATCCAGAACGTCTGCGGCGCCACCGGCCCTGCTGAGCCCTCTTCGCCCGCCAGCAATCCTACCTCACCCGCCGCCGCCGCTGCCTCCCCGCCTGCTAATGCCCCTGCCTCTCCTTCACCTGCTGAAGCTGGCTCTCCTGCTCCTGCGGCTTCTGCCGCAAACGAAAAGGACGACAGCCTCGTTCTCAACTCACCCTCGGAACAGGAGCAAAAGAGCCAGGAATCTGGCGTCACGGGCGGCGCTGAGAAGCCTCACCATACTGCCCCTGCTGGATCTGCCGTGGAGGGCACCGACGAGAAGAAGGCTCCCCAGGCAGCCTAAGCTGAGGCCTTTGTTGCAGGGAGCATCGAATAGTAAAAGAGGTGGATATTTAATTTGTGTGATGTCTTGTGTTTGCTACAAGTGTCTGTTACTAGTCCCATCAATATATCTTGAGCGTTCATTGTTAAAACCACCACAGAAGCCATTACAGTGAAAAGATTGAATGAATGTAATGTTTGTATATTGAGTTGGTATCATTGTCTATTAAGCAAAGTCGCCTACGTTTATTGCAAGGTATACCTGTGAACTAGGTCAGCACGCTGTTACGCTTCAGACCAGTAAAAACATTAACGTGTAAGATGTTGTCGATTTTCAGGGTATAAAGTTGCCTTGTCACAGGCGATATCGTCAATGCACATATTTTGGCTACGTTGACCGTCGTGATATTGTAGCATCATTTCAAACAACAAGGTATGTAAAAACAGGAAAGAGAAAAATGCGCACTAACCTTTCCTACACGTCTACGAAAGCCAAGTTGACAGCCAACGTTCAGTGTACCTCTTGTAGTATATGTTACTTTTGAGCGCCAGTTAGTCAATTTGATGCCACATTGACACTGTTGGGCGCAAGCATTGCAAGTCAGGATGTGCTTCTGTGGTCAGTCGTAAAATGAAATTTGTCGTCGTAGCCGTGAAGCTCAGACATATGCTTGTCTTTGTTTTTCATTTGTGTTCATCATACAGAAGCGAGATCCCGCCTGTAGCGTGATGGGCTGTGGTGGTGGGTCTGTAAACTAACCCTTTTGTAATGGACCTGTTGACTTGAAGCGAGTCAGCTTTATGTCTCATTTTGCAAAGTTGTTATGAAACAAGTGAGGGATTGGAATTTCAGAAATTGCATGAATGGTAAATAGGTATGTTGTGTCTGCATCGAAAACTCGAATAAGACTCGTCATCTAACTTCATCACAAAGGTAGGAGTGGTGCTGAGGTGTGTGATGGATATACGTACCCAAAGAAAAACTCTGAGCAACGACTTCAGTTATTTGTTACTGGTGACTGACACGACACTGAGCGAGATGTTAGTCCCGCTGTAGCATGGTATGTGCATATGAAAAAGAAGTCGTGGTAGGTATGTTGAATCAGTGGGCGAGGTTTTCTAGGCCTGCCGCAAAGTGGCTTTTCGTGCTCATGTGTTTTTTTTTTCGGAGCCCAGTGCCGCTTCATCATACAACATCGATAGGACGGGAATATAGAACGCAAAGAGTCCTGTCGTACCTTGTCTGTTATCTTCACCGAAATGTTAGCAAGATGCTTTGGCAAGAGGCAATTGCATGAGTGGAAGAAATGTAAATAGAAGGTAGAACATCAGACATAGCCATTTTATATCTTCAAAGAAAATCTCAGCCGGTAATTTCCAGCGTATATTGTTTGAAAAATGATCATCATGAAACGAGGGAACAAAAGTGCGACAGCGACAATGAAAGCGATCAATTCGTCCACTTACCATATAGAGTAATCAGCTACGGCAATTGAGCTTCCGGCAGCGATTCACTTGAAAGGCATAAACCTATAATTGCAGTCAGTAAGAAGCTCCGGAGAGAGGACATGTAGAGCGAAAAATGTGCTGCGAGTCTGTGTTTTTTTCAGACTGACATGTAAAAGAGGTTTCATTCCGATTAAGGTCAAAGACTCTAGTTTGCGGTTGAAAGTGTCATCAGAAACAAGGGGAAAAGGAAAATCAAGACTATATCTTGCAACTTACCGAAAGCTCTGCGGTTATTAAATTTTGCTGCTTTGGCAGGTCTGCGAGACAGAAGGAAGTTTTCGTGCAGAGAGCTCGAAGAAAATATAAAGTCGTTGTGGACCTCCCCCCGTAAATTGTTAGTAAGCATGTCACGGGATCTCGTGGTATGGGCGTGGATGACAGGGGGCTGGTGGCAGGTGGCAGTACTGCGCGCGAGCGTGTGAGCCGTTGCTGGCGATGTCAGCGTGAATCATAGACTACTTGTTCCTTACAAGAACTTTTGCAATAATGCCCGAAATTGCTGAGAGTATGTTATTATCGTTAATTGAGACTATGGAAATCTCTGACAAATGATTAGTTGCCCGCATTGTGCATTTTTTGCGCATTCACTTGGTCGGAAAGCGTATAGCCACGGCGACAGCTATCGACGACAATAATGTCTTTGGCAAAGTCGGCACAACAGGAGATGCAGTTGCCGCTGCTCTCAAGGGCAAAAAGGTGATTAGAGCTGATACCTGATTGTGAATTCATCATCTAAAATTTTACAGGTCATTTCCTCGGGGAGCCAGGGGAAATACTTCTGGTAAGTACTCTCACTGAGCGGAGCCGTGCAGAGACTAATAGGCCCAGGATTACATTAGAGAAGCCGCCTCACCTTGTGATGCATTTCGGAATGACAGGTACTGTCTCATGCCTCCAATCCGCTGCTCTTGCTCACATATCATAGGATGGATCCATATTAGAAACGACAAGACGGCATATACAAACTATTATAAAGCCATGAAGGATAGCGAGTACGAAGAGTGGCCACCGAAATTCTGGAAGTTCCATCTCACCACAGAAGGCAAGACACCTATAGAAGTTGCATTTACAGACGCTCGTCGTTTCGGTAGAGTGCGACTCGTCGACTGCCCCGGTGATCAGATACGAAAGTTCTCACCACTTGTTGAGAATGGGCCCGATCCTGTCGTGGACAAAGACGTCTTTACAGAAGATTACCTGCGTACGAAGATGACCTCAAAGCATGTGCCCATCAAAGCTTTGCTGCTCGATCAAGCCATGATCAGTGGTATCGGTAACTGGGTTGCAGACGAGACGCTGTACCAGGCCAAGGTACACCCAGAACAGTACTGCGACACCTTTGACGGCGCAGAGATTAAAAGAATCTACGAGTCCATTTGCTACGTTTGTGACTTGGCGGTCGAGAAGCTGGGCGACTCGGACCAGTTTCCGGATCATTGGCTCTTCAACCATAGATGGGGAAAGGGAAGCAAGGGATCGGCAACTTCGCTGCCCAACGGCGAGAAGCTAGCATTTATCACAGTTGGTGGTCGCACGAGTTGCTATGCTCCTAATGTTCAGAAAAAGTCTGGAGCAGTACCGGACAGTGCCAAAACACAACCTATCAAGTCTGAGCCTGCTCCGGAAAAGACGTCGAAGAAGGGCCGCAAGTCTACTGGAAAGACCGTCAAAGAGGAACCTGAGGAAGATGCACCAGCTAAAGGCAAACGGGCGAGGCAGTCAGAAAGTGAGACGAAGAAGAGTAAAAAGGTCAAGGTCGAGCCGGAAGAGCCAAGCGATATGGGACGTAGAAGGTCTGGAAGGCTAAGGAAGTAGGGCAGCATGGATTTTGCCATGATTGTGTAGAATTTTTAAGCTTTGCAACTATATAAAGCGTGTATAGTCTTGGATATCGTGTATAGATCCTTTCTACCGCCGGGATGCGGATCTAATCGTGTTGTCGCTAAACAATAATTCATATATTCCCAATACCAAGTTGAAGGGTATCTTAACGGTAACACCTAGCAGTGTAAATGCATGAAGCCGAGACGCTTAAATGACAACTCCAGAGATGTGCCTGGCAATCAATCGCTGAAAAGTAAAGCAAAGAAGAAAATAGGAAGAAGGATGTCTCTCGGAAGACTTGTCGGTTTGTACCGAGTAAACTGTTACATATCGACGTTGAGACCAACAGCGTATCTGGCGCCGGTTTCGGGGATGTAGACGGGGATGATACTAATCACATTCTTGAATCGCTGGCCGCTCTTTTTGAAGCTTGATATTTCTAGTTGGCACTCGAAATGCTTTTGCATCGCCTGCTGCATCGTTTGGATGCCGGATAGGTCGTTTTCTGTAATTGGGGTGTCTTGTAGGTGTTGTCGGCTGAGCGGCGCTTGCAGGAAGAGTGCATTTTTGCCGAGAACTTCTTCGCGAGAGAAGCCAGTGAGCTCATAGAATGGATCACTGGCGTATATGATGGGATGATCGGGATGGTTGAGGTCGGAGATGGTCATGGCGACAGAGGCATCAACTGGTCCAATATCGATTTGGGGGTTCTGGCGGCTAAAGACTCGGAACTGATTGAATGTAAGTACACGGTATATTGATACGAGGCGCGTGGACGAAACTGACAAGAATAGACATGACATCGAGGCCGCTTCCCGAGTACAGACCAGGGTAGATGATGGGATCTTGAAGAGGACGCCTGTGCGGCTTTGATTCTGTGGCGTCTTGAGACCCCGGGCCATCTTCCGGGAAGCCGTACTGTGCAGCGACGTAGAAAGGTTAGTAAAACACTCAAAACTACCATCGTTCTCCTCAACTGCCGAAAATATCTTACCCTCAGAGCCTCGTCTTCCCACGGATTCATCCCACGAACAGGTACGGAATCAAGGTCGGGCATTGTCGAAGTCGTCGCCATTTCGGGGCTCAGGTCTTATAAACGCGCAGGAGAATATTACCGTGTGAACGCCCACTTCATACCACCAGAATAGATATGGTGGCAACCGCTTTGCGTGTAGACGATATAAGTATAAGTCCCTGTTGGTTCGGACTGTTGTCAAGTAGAAACTCCTCCGATTTCATCCTCTGCCTACTTGAGATTTACCACCCAGCCTTTGTCCACCGTAACAAACGGGTCCCTACATCATGGCCCTCCGCTGTGGCCAGGGCATGGCGGTGGTATTAGACCCGGAGTCAGGCACCACCGACCGATCTCAGTACGGTCGTGTAAGTGACGGCGATCGGGGGGTGCTCAGAGGCCGGAAAGGTGGAGAAATCACAGAACTTGTTGATGGCCGGCCATCTCTGGGAGCGCTGGGAATCGCACACTGGCAATTGGACGACTAAATCTCGATGAAGTGTGTGATGAAATTAGGAATTGGATTTAATGGCTGTTGAGTAATATCAGCTCATAGTCGTACAATTTTACGAGTAATTCTGCCGGAAACGGCACATTCAAGGCAGCGGTACAATAGAGTAACGTGCACAAAACGAGCTACGATATTACTGTGAATGGGTCTACTACAGTCAATTATTCGAGCCTAGTATAAACTGAACTTGATGAGGTCTTGAAGAAGGCATGCTGCAGACATTTGAAGCCCATCCACACACTCTTCTAGCATTGCTCGAAGTATATGAGAACTGTAGGCCCCATGCTGTAACTATATGTAGCCGATAACCTCGTCCAAAGTCCCATCAGACTCGGTTTAACAGGTACAAGTACCTCTCCCTGCAATAAAACCATGCCATAAAAAAACACTGGAAAAGTAAAGCATCGACAAACAGCCTGAACAAAACCCCATGAACCCTTTGTCTACGTCACATCTCCAATTGTGGGGCGATTCACCACCGAAATCGCCGATCAGCAGCACAACCACACTTTCACTTTCACTTTCCCACCCATCCACGAGACAAGCGCGTCTCCGCCGCCGAGAGCGCACCCCTCCATGAACCGGCCATCACGATCATCGACAACATCGAAACCAGCATCCTTGGACGAGAATGTCGAGACGGCTGGTCAACAGAGGCCGCTCCTCCGCCGTCCCCTCATCGCCAGCCCCTTCTCGCGCCTCAACAGCTCTTCCCACCTACGAGCCGCCATCATGTCCCCTCAACGACTCGTCGCGTAAAGCCCTGGGCGAACTCTCCAACAACCGCGACGCGGGTGGCTACGGAACCCACCTCAAGGACAGCGTCAACTACCTGGGCCACAGCGTAATTGACCTGCAAGAACGGCTGCGCGGCCAGCGTGACCGCCTGGCGAACCTGCGGCGACGACGTGCAGAGAAGGGCATAGACGACAAGACGCCTGATGAGGTTCGGCTAGAGACGCATCTTGCGTCGCTCTCAGAGAATGTCAACTCGCTATCTCGCGAGTCAGAAGTCGCGGTGCGTGATCTGATCGATCGCCGCGCCGAGCTCGAAGACCAGGCTACTGTTCTGGGCGACTTGTATACTGCTGCCGTGACGCAGGAGAATGCCGCCAACGCAACAGGGAACCGAAGGACGCGCAACTCTCGCACGACGGCTGCACAGCAAGAAGACCCTGAAGCAGCAGAAGCTCAACGAGACGCCGACGCCGCCGCCGAAGATGAAGCGGAAGATACAAAGCCGCCCCCGCCCGCGAGCACGCGCGACGCGTTCCGTGGACGCCAAGCGCTCAAACGGAGCGAGTTCCAGCAACTTACTCCCTACCAGCGATACGCCGTAAACAACGACTACGCCAATTTCAAGAAATTGTGGCACGATGGCGCGACGCCGGACGACGGCCCGCCGCTGCCTGATGCCTCTCGCTGGTTTCGCGCAGATGGGGAGCCGGTGCTTCCTTCTGCTGCGGACGGGCAGCTGGAAGAGGATACTGGAGGAGACGGCTCGGATGATGACATTGCTGTTGCGAGGGAGGTGATTAGTCTGCGGTGTCCGTTGAGTCTACGTCCCTTGGAGGAGCCGTATACGAACCAAAAGTGCAAGCATACGTTTGAAAAGTCGTATTTGCTGGAATACTTACCGGCTCGTGGGTCGGTCCAGTGTCCGCAGACGGGATGTTCCGAGGTAAGCAAGAACTGGTGTTTCTATAATGTGTTGTGGGCGGTAAGCTAATGTGGTTCGTGGTAGAAATTCGCACGGTCGCGATTTGAACAAGAGTTTTATCTTGATCAAGTCATTTTGCGAAGAATCCAGCGGGCGAAGCAAGCGCAGGATCGACTGGATGATATGGATGTGGATGAGGATGTGGATGGATCGACTTTGAACGGGGACGTGGTGGTGAGTAGCCAGCGTTCTGTGGGTAAAAGTACGAAACAGGAGGCGTGAGGATATGTATATTATGTATATTCACGATGTAATGATACCCAAGGAATCACGGTACTAAAGCGTTTCATCAATTTATCGTGCTTGATGTAGTATATTCTTTTGATCTAATATAGACAAGTCTATTCCAACGGATAAAGGTATAAACACCAACAAACGCCCTCTCGCTATTTATAAACATGAATCTTTTCAACATATGGTATTGTTGTATCGAACCACTCCTCTATGTGCTGTGTGCCCGGAGTAAACTGCACATGGTACTCTGCGGTAGCTTACAACAAATTCAAAAGTAGCATGACAATCGCTGGTGGGGCTACTGCAGCGCGAATATTTGGAACATTGATGCCAGCCGCATCAGGAGTATCTGTGGCCGTAAACATGCCTGTCAATGTCGCTGTCGACGAGGTTTGCTGTGTCTTTGTGGGCGTTGACGTCTGGCTCATCAACGGCCAGTCTCCCGAAGAACTGTAAACAACACCGTTGATGACGACACCTTCGCCGCGATTGAGCATGCTCACGGCCTTTGAGTCGCAGCTGTCCTGAACGGCGCGGACGTAGCAGGTGCTCTCGGGAAGTTTGGGCAGCTCGGCCGTCTCGGTAGAGTTGAGCGGCCCGTCTGTTCCAAACGAGTTGAGGTCCACCGGCTGTCCTGTTGAGACGGAAGAGCCAGTCACGATGCGTGCAAAGATTTGAAATGCCGTCTCGGGTTGGTACCACGCTACGGAGTGGCCTGCTTGGTAGATGCGGCTGAATGACAAATTGGCATATTGTCGCACTTCGCCGCCAATGTAGGAGTCGTTGACAATGATGGGAGCGTATCCTGCAGCCGGAAATTTCGTTGGGTATTCTCCGCCCGCCTGCGCTGCAAGGGTCAACGATACGGCTTCGCCTCCTATCCAATTGCAAATGTAGTCTCTGTCGCCATACATCATACCAATGCGAATGCCGCTATCCAGCAGCTTGGCAAGTCTGGGAATTACGCCGCCGCGTGCCAGGTCGCCAGTTTCGCTGAACTGCTTGAAGACAGTCATACTTGTAAGCGTAAAGTTGGTTGCGGCGCCAATTGCAGCCTGGACATCGCCACGATTCAGATATTCCAAGAACCTTAGCGATGGGTTCGGGTCCGTGCTTGGAGCTCCTAAGTCGTATGGGCTTCTGCCTGCCGAGTAGTAGGGTTGAGTAATCTCGTAGCAAGCCATTGCAGCGCCTTGGCAAGCTGTGTTGACGTCAATGACGGTCCCTGTGCCATTTGGATCCTCCGTCTCTGCAAGTCTACTGCATCGATCCAGCTTCTCTTTGCAGCCGTTTGGCGCATTAAACTTGTCTCGGTAAAACTTGGCCTCCTCATCACTGATGGCTTCGAAGCCGTAGGTGTTGTTGGTTGCGAAAACAGGTGCCAAGGGTGTTTCTATCTCTTGGTCAATGCAGCCATTGACAATGCCCAGTGAGACCATTTGCAGCTCAAGAGTAGTATTTGCGCTTAGCTGACCATTCAGTCGCTTCTTATTCTGCTGTTCCCATATGTCCGCAAAAATGGGACCATAACGCCCTCCGTAGCTTTCAGCGAACAAGTTGACGCCCATGGGACTTGACGGCGGGGGCTTATACTGTGGAAACGCAGCAAGGAAGCCTTGCAACAAGTGCCAGACTCCTAAAGCCGCCTGCTGCGTGGTATTTGTAGTGTGGTTACCGAATTGGCTACTGAATGTGCCGTTTCGGTACTGCCACGGCACTTCGGGGTTGTCGTCATTCGTGGGAGGCTGTTCGATGTCGCCAGTGGCATAGTTGATGGTTGAGTTTGTTGGTTCGTCAAAGGAAAAGCCAACTTGGTTAGGCTGATCAATAAAGATGATGTTGGAAGAGCGATCCCAGCCCCAATCCCTAGCGATAGTCTCGTACTCGTCCAGGCCCTTTTCCACAACGTAACATGGCCCATTGCCGCCGAAAAACCCAAACATGGAGCTGGAGCCAGGACCGCCGTTGAGCCAGATTGTAAAGCTGTCCGTCTTTGCACGCGCCTCTACAAACCAGAAGAAGAGGTGGGCTGGATACTCTTCTTCCAGAGTCACCCAGCCGGTATATTGCTTCTGCGTGTCAAACGCAGTCGTGCATGCGCCGGTTGGTTCCTTGTACGAGACTGTGACATTTTGGCCGCCCGGTGACTTGACGACGGTCAAGTTGTTGTTGTAAAATTCTTGATTGACAAACTGGGATAGGGCAACCGCTGCCAATTGCAGCAGTACAAGTGCGGAGAGCATGGCTTCCACTTGTTGTCTATCGCGAGGGTTCGTTTGGAGGATCGTTTACAGCATGACGTTGACGTAGTGTCGCCACTGGGCCGGGTTGTCGAGGAATTGGCGCAACCGATACTCCCTTGGCTCACTTTAATAGCGACAGGGACTGCGAGAAGACGGTGAGCGGGAGAGGGGAAGGTTGAAAGGCGAGAGAAAGACGAGGCTGGCTGGGCGAGATCGGCATGTCGCAGGAAGTGCTTCTTTGGTGGTGATCGGCGTGTCTCGTTGGGCTTTGCGGCGGTGGTCGTCGCAGAAAAGGGCCCTGGCTGGCCGCTTCAAGGCGCTGACGTTGTCAGCTGCGGCTGACCAATTTTTTGTGGATTGTGCCTGTGCAAGGCGTACTTGTGCCTACGCCATGCCGAGTTGAGGCGTGCATGCCTGCCAGAAGCCGCCCGCCACTGGCGCTAATAAAGCCGGATCTCTAGCGGATGGCATTCTGCGGCCGAGGGTTGTTGCACGTGCTAATAAATAATGGAAGCAGCGCAAGAGCTGCTGTTTGCGTGTAGTGGTTTTACTCACGAAAGGGATTTGAAATGCTGAGAAAGACATCCATTCACTAATTGATGGATGAGAGTTTGCAATTCTTCGTACACCAGCCAATTACCTGGTTCTCTGCGCCGCCAAACTCTCATGATTGATGATAATATTACAGTATAGTGTAGTGTACATTGACGCCAAAATGCTCCGTAAATGACAAAATATTTTTTTAATTCACCTTCCATCAATCCGTCGGTCCTTTATTCATCCCTCCGCACTGCAAAAAAGTAGTTTCCAACCTTTTCGCTTCCCCGAACTTCGCGCCATCCGACACCAGGAACATAGACGACTCCCATAACCCTCGGGCTGTTCCAACCCTTGTCCACAAAGAACCGCCGCAGCTCATCCTCGTTGATGTACTTTTTCCAGTCATGTGTGCCCGGCGGTACGATCCGCAAGAGGTCCTCGGCGACAAGATTCGTTGTGAACCAGCTCATCCACGTCCGCGCAATGGTGCTCATGACCAGCCATCCACCAGGCTTCACAAACGGACGAACGCGGTCCAGAAACGCGCCAGGATCGTCAATGTGCTCTATAACTTCAAACAACGAGACTACATCGTAGCCTTGGCCCTGCTCAGGTACCGGCAGCTGCTCTATCGAGGTCAGCTCGTAGGTGAGCTTGTCTCGTAGCGAGGGGTCTTTCTTTGCGTGCGCTTTGGCAACCGCGAGCACTGAAGGCGTAGGGTCGATTGCGGTTACGTGCGATGTAGTCGGTAGTCGGGCGGCGCTCTCTGCAAAGATTCCGCCGCCGCAGCCAATGTCGAGGTATGATAGTGACGGTTGCCCATTGGCTGGTGGTTGCGTATTGGAACTGGCTAGACATCCGCGGATAAAGTCGTGACGAAGAGGATTCATGAGATGGAGAAGCCTGGATGAGCCGTGGGGAGACCACCAGTCGGCGGCGAGCGCGGTAAAGTGGGAGACTTCATCTGGATTAACAGAGGAGAAGGAGGATGAGGAGGATGAGGAGGTCGAGGAGGAAGATTCGGAGCTATGCCATCGTAGCTGATGATGACGTTGAGGCAAGGCTTGCGCTGGAAGGGTTGTGATGCGCAGAGGAAGAGGGTTTGGATGGTGTTTAGCGGCAGCCAGCCGACCAAGACGGCCGGTAGCTCGTCGCAGCGGTGCGCCGGGCATGGGGAGCGCGATGCCGAGGATGCGACGATGGGGTTATGGTGGTTTTCTGAAGCCAAGAAAAAGCTGGGAGGCGAGGTGAGGTGAGGCGCGGCAGTACAACAGCCAGGCGGGCCGCGGCAACCTCGGACAACCCCACACGCTGTATCTGGAGACGCCGGCTACAAAGGGCAAGTAGTGCAGCGTCTACTCGTAATTGTCTGGTGTAGGGTATGAGACTATTGAGTGCAGTGAATGAGATATAAACGCAGAGAGAGACAGTCAAGTCAAACATGCATCGTTAAGAATAATAGTGATTTAGCAAGTCTCACGCCAGCTCTTGGAGAAACAAGAGCAACTGTGTCCATGCATCTCCAGCAATGATATATAGAATATGAAACCCTGCGGCTTCCCTAAACAAATGTCAGCAATTCCATACCTGTTCTCACCAGAAACCCCATCTGTAAACTCTCCGGTGGCCTTTTTACTTTTAACCTTCCCCGCAGAAGCCGAGCCGGCGTCCATTGAGCCAATACTCGTGCCGAGTCGGGGATGGTCGCATGCCAACCCCCCGAAGACACGGAGCCCCCGTGCCCGAACAGCCGTAGCCGCTCAGTTGGGGTATGTCGGGGTTGCTCTGACTCGAGCATTCCTCCCCGTATATGAAGGCTCTCGTGGCCGCTGACGGGCGCTTTTGTTCCGCCCTTGCTCTGTCATCTCTTTGAAACCAATAATTTTCAAATTATCACATCAAGTATTCCTACCACATAATTCACGTTTCCGCGGTTCCTCGCCTCCTCCGGCCTCGCTCGCTGCAATCGGAGACTTGCTAATTACGGTATTGCTAATCAGGGAAAGTGGGGGAAAACCGTTCCGCCGCCGGAAGGGTTCGTTTCTGCTGCAGAAAAAAAAGAAGCCGCCGCCCAGGTGCCACCTCCGCTACCGCCCTGCCACTATCCCGCTTCTGCATGTGAGCGCATTTGCAACCAGCCTCACCACCACAGACCTCTGCAACCTCTTCTTCCCTTCCGCCTCCCTCTCCTCCTCCCTCTCGACGCCCACTCTCCAAATATGCCGTCATCAACCATTGACCCGAGTCGATTCGACTCTATCCCCTCATGCATTGAGGCATTCCGTAAGTCCGCCAGCAATCCCAGCCTTGATCACAGCTTCCATCTTCGGCATGTGACGCAACAATCCTACTCCAATCCCACCTCCAAAGGGTCACTCGACACCAAGACAAGCTAACATTCCCGCTTCTTCTTCCTTAACTTCCACAGGCAATGGCGAATTCCTCCTCGTCCTTGACGACCCCGGCCGCGAAAACGAAGGCGACCTCATCATCGCCGCCCAAGACGTCACCACCGAGCAGATGGGCTGGATGATCCGCCACTCTTCGGGCTACGTCTGCGTGCCCATGCCCGGCCCGCGCGCCGACGCCCTCAGTCTTCCTCCCATGGTCACAAATACCCAAGACCCGCGCGGCACCGCCTACACCGTCTCCGTCGACGCCGAGCACCCGCTCACCACCACGGGCATCAGCGCCCACGACCGCGCCCTCGCCTGCCGCGTCCTCGCCGACCCCAAGACGACCTCTGCCCACCTGCGCCGGCCCGGCCATGTGCTGCCGCTGCGCTCTGTCCCCGGCGGCGCGCGCGCCAGACAGGGCCACACCGAGGCGGCGACGGAGTTCTGTAGGCTCGCCGGCAAGGAGCCTGTTGCTGCCATTGCGGAGATTGTGGATGATGGCGACGAGGTTCCTGGTCAGCCGATTCGACCTGGTGCCAAGATGATGACGGGGGAGGACTGTGTCAAGTTTGCGAGGAAGTGGGGGATCAAGGTGTGTACTATTGAGGATTTGGTTGCGCATGTTGAGAAGACGGAGGGCAAGCTGGCGGCCAATGGCTCGGCGTAGAGAGAAAAGTGAGATGACGAGATATGACGGCAAAGGGCGGTTTGAAGACGGAGTGAGCAATGCTTGGCGTCGCAAATGCATTGCAGACTTGTAGATGGACTAGCGGAATGCTGTATTTTGACCCAAAGGGCTCATGTATGCGTGGCGGTTTCTACTTTTGTATATATACTCTCCTCGGTTTCATGTTTAGGCTCGTTGCGATTCTGTTTTTGTTAGAGCTATTGCTGGCAACATATAAAAATCTATAGCAATTACGATTTGAGAACTTTGTTTTTTTTTTTTTAAAAAAAAAAAAGAAAGAAAGAAAGAAATGTTGTGATTTATTCCCGAAACCCGTGTCTTACGCCATATGTTATGCAAAAAGTTCTGGCCACAAAGGGCTGTATAAGTAATATAGATGTGAGAATCCCACAATGGGTATATCCTATGCATATTTATTCAACTCTCTCCATATAAAGCCCCTCCTGTTCGCCGTAATTAGGCCATGAAATCATCTTCCATGTTGGCATTATCCTTTGTATTGCTCAGTCCAAGATTCAAGCCCGTCGCCTTTTCCAGCAACTCATCCGTGCTATGTCCAGGAGGCGGCGCATCATCAATCTCCGTCACTCTCGACGCGCTAGGCCCCGGAGTTCCCGGAGCTGCCTCGCTTGACTTGACCTTGACCTTGACCTCGCCGCCCACCCCGTCAACCCGCAGCGTCGAAATCGCCTCTCCGCCCGGTGCCGGCTTGTTTGGCGCAGGAGTCATGTTGACCAGCTCGCGGAAAAAGTCATTCGCCGCCTCGCACCCGTCTAGAAGCCACTTGAGGCATATGGTGACGCGCTCCTTGGCAAATGGATTGTGGTCGTCGTAAGCACAGCTATTCAGCAGCGGTACGATGCCGTTGTGCTTGACCATTTGCATCTGGACATCTGAGTTGCCGGGGCTGTTTTGGCCCGCTGGTGGCTGGAGGAGCGTTGCGATGATGGTAAAGATTTGGCCCTTGACTCCGGACCAGGGGAACTTGTGCGCGGGCTCTTGTAGAGGCGGTGGCGGCGATGAAGGCTGGGCCGTGTCGTTGGCAAACGGTCGCTCGACCATGGGGTTTGGCGCTTCACTGCCACTGCCATTTCGGTTCGCTACTTCCACGAGCGGCTTCTTGGGTACGCCTGCCTCTAGGCCGCTCAATATGGTTATGAGGTCGTACACTGCCTCCCATTCAATCAACTTGGCTCGCGTGTCGGTCATCTCGGCTGCCGTGGTCATAAAGTCGAGATACTGAGCAAGCCCGTCCTTGGCCCGTTCCATATCCCAGCTGTCTACCGGAAAGTCTGCAGGATCAGATTTGTCTTCGCGAATCTGCGCC
The DNA here is from genome assembly GCA_023628775.1 of Lecanicillium sp. S3808. Classification (NCBI taxonomy): domain Eukaryota; kingdom Fungi; phylum Ascomycota; class Sordariomycetes; order Hypocreales; family Cordycipitaceae; genus Lecanicillium; species Lecanicillium sp. S3808. The sequence goes on from JAMAJY010000039.1 coordinate 16,130, forward strand.
TGCAAGTGCATCAGCGCCGCGCACTCTGGCACAATGCGGCTGCGGAAGAAGCTGAAGAGGAAAGCCACAAGCTTGACGTCGCGAGAATTGTCTTTGGCTTCTTGTGACGCACTGCCGGTAACGCGTGCGCGGAGCATATGATTCACCAGACGGAGCAGAACAGTCTGGGCCGGCGAGATTATGTCTTTGGAAATCCGCAGCGAGTTCCATGCGTACGGTATCAAGGCGCTGTGATGGAGCGCTTCGACTATCTGCGTCGTCACTTGGAAGATGAGCGACTGCTCGTCTTTGTCCCACACGGCAATAAAAACGAGGAGCTCGCGCAGCAGGCTTCGTCCGCAGTCCAAAGCCAAGAACATCCTACATCTTGTCTTCTGCAGATTTTCTCCAGCGCGAGTAAGACCGGATCCGGCATTGTCGAGAATGCACGACTTGACAATCATGTGTAGAGCCTCGATTTGCTTTGGATCCAGAATGTTCGGGACCTCTGTCAGAAGGCCGGTCAACGGTCCATCTCCATAAGATTCGTCGTCATCGGCATCCTCGTCGTCTAGCATATCGTCGACATAGTCGTGCGCATAATCATGGTCATGATGATGGCAGTGGTGATGATGATGTTCACATTCGTGATCATGATCAATGTCGTGGTCATGGTCGTGGTCGTGGTCGTGGTCGTGGTCGTGGTCGTGGTCGTGGTCGTGGTCGTGATGGTGGTGGTGTTCGTGCTCATGGTCATGATCATGGTCATGATAGCATCCATGCTCATGCTCATGTTCATGGTCGTGATCGTGATGGTGGTCATGATGGTGGTCGTGTTCGTGGTCATGCTCATGGTCGTGGTCATGCTCATGGTCGTGCTCATGCTCATGGTCGTGCTCATGTTCATGGTCGTGCTCATGTTCATGGTCGTGCTCATGTTCATGGTCGTGCTCATGTTCATGGTCGTGCTCATGATCTGACTCGTAGTCGTCATGATGGTGACAATGATGGCACTCAGGGCAGTGACCATGATCAGACAAGTCGTCATCCGGCAGTGAATTATCGTCGTGGTATGAGTGCGAATACCGGTGTAGCAGATTATTCTTGCAATGCTCGGTGCGCGACTGGGCAAAGTCGACACCAGGCATCGTCACAATCCATTCCTCGTAGTTTGGATCTCGAGCTCGCAGCCACCATGTATCGATTTCCCGAGACACTCGTCCATATGCCCGGTCCTGTTCAAACTTGTCTGTTTCGTCAGGCTTCCAAACAGGGTTAATCTTTTCGTCTGCATCCCCAGTGTCGGCGGGGTTGTCTACCGAGCCTTCCGGTAGCCAGTTCCATGCCAATGGTCGGATAGGAGCGAGATTTCCTGGCGGCTTATCGGCATGGTTTTGGGCATAGTCGCGAAGCAGTTTGCAAGCCGTATCGCACATTTTCGAGTTGCGGTCCAGCCAATGCTGCACCTGCTGCTTAGCGACCTCGGGACGGAAACCGGAGCAGTCGCCAAGGTCTTCGTGGCCGGAGAGCGCGCCGTCATTGTCAAACAGGACGTCAAACCAAAACGACATCTTATTCCTGTCATGCTTTGCCGTCCAGTTATGCGCCTGCTGAAGCGACGTAACCAACAATTTCTTATATAGTTCAGTAATATCCGCCAGCTTGAGCCTCTGCGATTCGTCTAGAATTTCGCCATCGTATCCTTTGCTGGTGACATTGACGCAAAGGATGATGGTTTGGTACACCATTTGGTCAAAGTGGACTGCCGCGCAAATGTCTTGCGGCACCTCGGGCTCGGCGTTGACCAGAAGATTTCGAGCAATGTGCATCAGTTTGATGAGAGTACCCAGGTCCTCCTTGATAGACGCATGGTTCATGACGATTAACGCTGTGCTCTCTTGTGGGCTCACGCCCTTCTCTGGGTCATTCAAACTAGAAAGGGGGCCAACAGATCTGGCAGTCAAGGTCGGGATTGAGGCGGCGAGTATCCTCGTCAACCAAATCCATATGGCCACGTTTCTTGACAGCGATTCTCTACAACAGGCTTAGCAACTATTACCCCCATAGTTACGTGGAGCAGAATACATACCGTACTTTCCGAAGCGTATGTGTCTTTTCCAATGTCCTCGAAATCATCGAGTTAACCCGAGCTGCCGTCAAGGGTCCCATGGGCGGTGACTGAGTAAAGTGACCTTCGAGGCATGTGAGCGCCGCCGAGAAGCATCGTTCCTCAATCGTCTCATCTGAACTGTCAGTAGAGTCGACGGCTGCATCCTCTGTGAATTCCTGCAGCCGCGTCATGGCTTCCTTGGGATCCAGCTCGGTCATTTTGAAATGCTTGCTCGGCGTGTTGCGTCGCTGTCGGTGAGCTTCTGCTGCCCGTGGTCCAAAAAATTTGTAGGACCCCGCAAAAATTTCCGAGATGGCGGTTTGTAAGCTGTCTGAGCGAGGGACGACAATGCATTGTGCAACCCATGTTTGAGAGAATAAAGTCGCGATAATACCATTATTATTCCGCGAATAGCCCTGTATTCAGGCCTTAATTGAATTGTTATCCAGTATATACCCAGTCCCCTATATTAAACGTAAATAGCCAGCACGGCAGTGCCGCGGCCAGTGTAGGGTATGATGTGCTCAATGATTGACATTGGTTTGATACTACTGTAGCAGCACACATCTGTCGTCAATAAATATTTCAAAATTGTTGTATACCGCTTTCTCAACTCGTGATAATTCAATATGCCCTTCATAGCGTCTTCTCCAATCAACAGAGCACGAGGGTCCGCTAAAATGCCGCCTCACAGTCCCGCGCTAATGACGTGCTGCCCCTCTGTGCCTGGTAGCGGGGTCAAGATTTTTGAATCGTGTTGCGACAGTTGTTTTCTTCCTCCTCACCTCGGTTAGAGACGTCGGAAGCGCAGCTCAGTCCTTTCTTGCGATAGCTACATTCTTTTATACTGTGCTGAGTTCTTCATAGACTTTTTCGACTGCAATTGGACGATAATTCTGCTCAAAATGGCTGCGACACTTCCTACCACCTACGACAGTATGTAAACCGCCATTTCTCACCAGCCATTGTAAAAAGGATTTGCTGACATAGATCTTTATAGAGCCTGTCAAAATTGCCATTATTGGTGGCACTGGCCTCAGCCAGCTTGAGGGCTATGAACCCGTTGCTGTGCTGAACCCGGAGACGCCATGGGGATTCCCGGCTTCACCAATTCAAATCCTCGAGCACAACGACATCCACGTCGCTTTCCTTGCGCGCCACGGTATTCACCACCAGCTCGCCCCTCACGAAATCCCGAACCGAGCCAATATTGCCGCTCTGCGAAGCATCGGCGTGCGCAGCGTCGTCGCCTTCTCTGCTGTAGGCTCGCTGCAGGAGGAGATCAAGCCCATGGACTTTGTCCTGCCAGACCAGGTCATTGACCGAACAAAGGGCATTCGTCCTTTTACTTTCTACGAGGGCGGAATTGTTGGTCACGTCGGCTTTGCTGACCCTTTTGACAAGAAGCTGGCCGATGTTGTCAACACCTGTGCTGCAGCCATGGATGGAGACGGTGTCGTGATGCATGACAAGGGCACCTTGATCTGCATGGGTAAGAGATGAACTGACAAGAGCTTCTTGGTTTCGCAACTAACGCTTTTCTCTCTTTTTAGAGGGCCCTCAATTCTCCACCAGAGCCGAGTCACATATGTACCGTTCTTGGGGCGGCTCCGTCATCAACATGTCTGCTCTCCCCGAGGCCAAGTTGGCTCGTGAGGCTGAGCTTTCCTACCAAGTTATCTGCATGGCCACTGATTACGACTGCTGGCACTCGTTTGAGGATGTTAATGTTGAACTGGTTATGAAATGCATGCATGCCAATGGCAAAAATGCCAAGCGCCTAGTTGGTGCTGTTATCGACGAGCTATCCAAACCTGAGCACAACGACCTTGTTGAGGCTACGCACTTCAAGGGGTCTGTCGAGGGTGCCGTAAAGTTCATTACCAAGCCTGATGGTCGAAGTTCAGAAGCGATGAAGAAGGTCGACTTCCTTTTCCCTGGTTTCTGGGAGTCATAGAATAGCCATGCATGGGACAGTGTGGTTTTGCCAAAAGTGCCTGAGACTGTTGGGTCTCTGGTCGTAGATGTTTACTCATGAAAACTTAAAAAGAAAAATTACCTGGTCTTTCCATTGGTCCTTTGCCCTTATGCCTCGCTGTTCTGGTGACAATTACAAGCGTAAGCTACACTGCAACAAGACATGTTCGATAACATAACCGTATGCTTTGCGTGAGCACCACATCCTCTGGTATACAAGTGAAGAGCTACATGGATGTCCAGCAAGTCTCTCTAGGTTTAAATGGCATCTAGGGTACCGCGGTTGCTTTTTACCTACACAATAGCCTGGAAGACAATGGCGGTACGTTTAACTGACACCGGAAAACTGTGTTGCTACCCCCTCCAAAATCAACCAATGGCGTTTGATGTAACACGGAGTCCAATATACACAGGTTGATCTTAACTGGTCAGCCAAGGCTAGTGTTCCAGAGCATGTGGCGAAAGAGACCGACCCGACAGTCTGGATCCGACTGGTTTTGTGTAACCAATAGGGCCCTTGGCTGTGTACGCTGTTGGCGAGGCTGCCGCGGAGAGCGTGATCATAGTTGGTCAATTTATTGGTGGAACGCAGGGCTTTATTAGGATTATTCAGTTCGAGATACGGAGCTTGAGAGGGCGCAGATAGGGTGAGATTGCGTGGGTGCGCAGCAGTATATGGGCGGACTAGAGCATCATGCCATAAAAGTATGGTCATGGCAAAGGGCCTACAATGCATGTGGACCGAAATGACCACAAGATGATCAGACTACTACGCATGATGCCAATTCTGAAAGTTAAATAAAAGGTTTGTCGGAACATCTTCCGCGTTCAAGTACAACACATTATGACAGGGAGAGGAGAGTCTGTGAGGCCTAACGAAAATACGTGGCGCATAAATAATGTTTTGATGAAACGGTGCAAGGTAACCCAAAGTCCGTGGACGCTTAAGCATGCACAAGCGAAAGATGAGGAAGGTGCAAGGCTGCATGACGGCGTGCAGCACTTTCCGGGCCCCAAACCTACTCATATGCTGCATGTGCTCATCTTCCCCGCCGCGTCTGCTTCTTCAACCTCCGCCATCAGCTGCTGCTTAGCAATGACCTGTCACTTTGCGTCCACATCGTCCAGGTCGCCCTCTTGTCCAGCCCCAGTTCAATCCCTGTGGTATCGATGCAGCCAACGTCGGCCCCAATGAGCGAGCTCATTACGGGACCAAATGCTCATTATTAGGCAACCATGCAATAAGACGGCACGGAGGACGCTTGTTTGCCAGCCGCGGTGCGCATTACGAGGATGGGATTCCCGCGATACTGAGCTTGATTTGCAGTCTCGACAATCCCACGAAACATTGCATCGAGATACCCCTCGCCAGTGACAAAGTTCCTACGACTGGTACAACCATGATCTGCCACACAGCACCACCCTGGCGTCTTAGTGCCAACCAAAGTTCACCCATACTAATAATAATGACAGCCTGGGCAACCCTGGGATCAACCGTTTAGCTCGCGCTAAAACATCCGCTCCACAGTCAACGGTGCCGTCGACAGAGAAGTCGCCGCCCACGTCCGCGGCGTCGTTTGGATGGCGCTAATGACAGTGGCACTCCAATAATAAACGGCAGGATTGAGTCCTGGCGTCGTCTGAAACCTGCCTGCATTCGACGGGTGAGACAACGTTTAGGACTACCTCAGCGCCGTGCGACGTGAAATGTAGCACGCACGCTTCTCTCGATATCGAAACCGTTAATCTCCCTGCCCAGCAACACCTTATCATGAAAGTACATAGCACAGGCAAGCAATGACACATGCCGTCTCATCATACATCAGCGCGTAGTCTGACTGACACGAACCAGGCTGCCCAAAATACAAGGAAGTTGGTACCACTGTACGAGAATGCACAGGACAACTTTTGGTCGCGCTCCGATCTCCAATCCCACCATACGAGTAGCCGCTGTATTTCCAGAACTCTTCATAGCCCCGTCTTGGACCATTATGCGAGCAAATCAAGCAATTTGCGGATAATTATTACGTCGTGATTATCCGGCCTGTCCCGCCTCGTCGAGCACCTTGAACAGCCCACCCACCCTTCGGAAATTGGTGGTGGGCAGCCACACGCAAAATGGCTTGGCTCTGCATCTGTGTCTTGTTTTCGTCTTGCACAGCATTTTGCGGACTCCCTAAAATGGGCACTGAAATAAGTGACAGCTCATCGGCAGGGTATCAAGTTCGCTTCCTTGCCGTGAGCCATGAAACTCGTGCCTGGTCTTGTAGCATTATCGGCTGACATCTCAGCACCAGGCCGTGACTTTTACTGCTGCAATATCATCGAGTGTACACTGCCAAAGTTATTGCCGCCGTCACCATCCCCGCAAGAAGCGCCAAGAAGACGGCAGCCGCTGTTAAAAAGTCTGTATTACGAGTTGAGTGGTCTGCAGCACGAGGGATGGCGATCACACAGCGCCAACATCCACTGTGTCAATCTAAGATGTGACCAGAGTGGCTCGAATGGCAGCAATCCCAGGCGCTGTGCCGGCGCCGCAGCTTGTTGTAGTCGCCTAATTTGGGTTCCGTGTGTCCGCCAGTGCAGATTTCTTCTCCACTGTACGAGTTGAGTAGCTGCAACGAGGACGACGAAGTGGAACAGCAGGGACGAATTGGCTCCAGATCAAAGTACAGATCCACTGCAAATTGTGACGAGCCTATTGGCCTGTCCAGGTCTTGCGCCATTTACGAGAACCATGCGACTGCAGATTCTCCTGCAAGAAGAGCAAGAAACGATTTGGAAACTATTACCGGCTCTATAGTCAGGAACAGATGTTGCAAATCGGGTTTCTAATGAAGGATCCGGCCATAATTGCCTGCAATTAGCAAAACGTGGAAAAGTCGTCATTCAAGATAAAACGCTTTGTCATGTTTATCAAGATGTCTTTCCCCTCCACACGCGGGCAACGAACCCCCTTGACATCTTTTTTCGCCCAGATCATGACCTGCATCTGCCTATGGAACTTAATTGGCTGGCAGGAACAGGGATACCGGTGTGCTCGTGCAAGCGAACGGTACATCCTTTTTGGTGTGGGAGTATGGTAAAGAGTCTGAGCTGTGATCGGTGCGATATGAGTCCACGAAAATAACCACCGAGCTTCGGTAGAAAGGGTGCCGGCCGGACAATTTACACCAACTCGTTGCTGTACATGGTGCTGGTGGGCTATGTCTGCCTCTAGTGAGTGTCCATCAGGGCCGGACGTTGACGCCACGCAGGCTCCGAAGACCTCGAGCCGTTTTCGCTAGACACTCCAGTGAGATCCTAGGCTCTTGGTTTTTTTTTTTTTTATTATACTGGAGACAATGCATGCTGCTGCAGTCCGTACCCAAGCGCTCAATAGCAAAGTGCTGAAGCCAGAGCAATTCACAGGCCCGGGGCTGGCGGCCTGGTTCGGAGCAACTCCACCGTTGTGGGCTTGGACGGAGCCATGGCGGCCCGGCCCTCGCATATGGGAGATATCGTTAGTCTCAACGGCGGGCCCGCAGCGTATTATACAGAATACCGGATGGTGCTTGCTTGCGAGCAGGCGTGGGCTAAACGTGGCACATCTTGCCACCAAAAGACAAGCCAGCTGTGTGAGAGAAATACTACGAGTAAGAACACGTTGTGCTGCTGCTGGTTTTCTGAACCGCCGTGCATGTTTTAGTACAGAATGCGCCTGAAACCGTCGCAGCCTAGTTGGAGTAATCGGCTGACGCGCATGCCTTTTTCTTCAAGGCAGCGGATCAACAGTCTAACTACTCCTAGTAGACCTATAAGGGGTCCATCCGGGCTTCTCATGCAGCTCCAGCAGCTGGGCGTATCTCGTCGTATTTTCCAGCCGATTCGCCCACAAGTTTAGCCACAGCCACACCAAGCAGCCCGTCGCCGCCGCCGGCGTAACCCTCAGGAAGGATGCAACGCTACTCTGGCAGACTAGCGAACCAGCCGCGGCCACCATGGTGCCCATCTTGACTGGGTTCACTTGACCTGTAACTTTTTCAATGTCTTCCCATGACTTGAACCTTATTTCTTCCCTTACATCTGTTCTTTTTGCCTGTTCCTTTGTTGGGATACTTCAAAGGCTTACACGGACATCCTGGCCATTGTCTTTGTTCGTTTTTTTTTATCATTAATATTCACGGCAGCGCCAATCTTAAAGTGTGTGGCCTAGGCAGTGTGAGTACGCACCTTTTGTTACTGTATGTACACTTGAAAGACGCAACATAGAGGAATTTTGGAAGAAGAAGAAGAAAGACCCAAAGTTGCCATTGACGTACGTACACGTCTGCCGCCCACAGACAGACATTCTCCAGGACCCCTGTCCTGAACACAATACACCCCTCGCCTTGTTCGAGATCCTGCAACAGGGCCTCTTTTTACAGCCGCCCTTTCCCCGAACGCTGAAGTCTTTGAACGCCGATATTTTTATATCCTTGTTCGCTGTGGTCTTCCCTGTTCACATACAGCACACCCCTCAGTCTTATTCACCTCTTCTTCAACCGTGCTTGAGCTCGACCTCGTCCCCGAACGATTTTCAACTCCACCCTTGCTGAATCTATTCCCTGGCTGTGGGGCAACATCGAACAAGGCACACGGCCTTTGCCTCCTAATATTGTACATGCACTTTTTGTATATTCTTCAGACTTGTTCAGAAAGAGTTCATGTCTATTGTTCGGTTACAATTGCGGTGTCCGCGGGTATATGAGGCGACCAACTCCTCCTACATCGACAAATCTGCCTTCGATCAATATCCACACAAATAAACACAACAAAACAGAAAAAGCACAACTAAAACCGCTCTCAACCTGTATTTTACAGTATTACCTTTCGACAGCACACAGTCTGTCGCCCACCACTGAACTCCGACATTTGCCAATCCACGCCGATCGACTAAAACACTTTTCGACCCGTCAACTTTCGTAGCCATCACCATGGTCAAGCACGGAAGCATCGTCGACATTGGCGGTAGCCAGATGCGCGGCTTTGTCGCAACCCGGCTGCAGGATTGTCTCAAGGCAACTCCCAAGCCGAGTGAGCCCGCTACTCTGCCCGATGAGCTGCTGTACGACGAAGATGGCCTTCTGATCTGGAATGACATTATCGCGATCCCCCAGTTTTACCAGACGCAGGATGAGATAGAGATTTTCAAGCGCAACGCTCTGGAGCTCGTGCAGCGCGTTCACCCTGGAGTGACTATGATCGATCTCGGTGCCGGGTACGTATTTCCTCTCCCCTTCTAGGAAAGCCTTTTGAGCCATTTGCTAACACTTTTTTCCTTATAGAGATACCAAGAAGGTTGAATATCTGCTTTCTGTTTTCGAACAGGAAAAGATCCAAGCAACCTACCTCGCCCTCGATATCTCCAAGACTTCGCTGGACAAGAATGTTGACTACCTCGTATCCAAGCACGCCAGTGCTTCGTCGACGGTGGTGTGCGCAGGCCTCTGGGGTACCTTTGACCATGGCCTTGACCATGTCAAGACTATTACCACGCCGCGTATGTTCCTCTCGCTCGGCTCAGTCCTCTGCAACGATGGCTGGGCAACTGCGCTTAACAACCTCAGAGGTTGGGCCAGAGTCCTGCGTCCTCAGGACTGCATGGTGATTGGAATGGACGGCCATATGAGCCCCGCGCAACGTGGCAAGCTTTGGGCCGCGTACCACTCTTGTGATGATCTGTTCCGTACCTTCTTCATCAATGGTTTCAACCACGCAAACCGTCTTCTTGGCGAAAAGGCCTTTGTCGAGGAAGACTGGGAGTTCCTCGCAGAGCTCGAGGAGCAGCCCACAACAAGACACCGCTTCTACTTCAAGGCGAAGCGCGACATCAACATTAAGAGCATCCCTCGGGTGATTCGCAAGGGTGAGGAGTTGGATTGGTTCGATGCACACAAGTATGACGAACAAGGCGTTCGCCTCATGTGCTCCAAGGCCGGTCTGATTGTCGAAAAGGTTTGGCAGGCTCCAGGCTCCCAGTTCCGTAAGTAACCCTCTCAACCCGTCTTATGCATGAAGACTTTTGCTAACATTTCTCTTTTTTTTAGGCCAGTATCTCGTTCGAACCAGAACTACCGAGGATCCCAAGGAAGACCACGACTCTGGTATTTCCGGTATTCACTGAAGAGAATATAACAGCAATACATCATAGACGGCGGCCAATCCTTGCAGTTTCGGGAGGAGATTGGTTGTCCTTTTGCGTCTTTTTCTCAGAGGCGCTGTTTCTGCCCTGAAGATTTGTGTTTTGTCTTTTTTCGTTTAAGGTCCGAGATGGGCAAGGGATTTCCCCCTGTGGCATCCAATGCACTCAGACCTCTCAAGTAAGGCAGAGGACCTCTGGTTCTCTCTCTTGCACTTTAGAGACCATTCGTTCCCACCAAGGTTGCCGGTTGGCAAGGGCTGGGGGCAGTTCCGTGTTTGTCGATAGAGGGAGTTCGATCTCTTTGGGCAGCCAACTCAAGATTCGCTTTAGTGCATCATACAGTGGTGGCACGCTCTATCCATCGATAATATTTAGTAATTAGACATCTAATGGATAAGTCATTTTCAAGAAAACTGAACTTACACTTCGGACTGGTGTGTAGATGACTCGTTCGAACCATGCCATGGCAACCTGCTTGTGTTCTGGGACTGTGGCAAGTAAACCGAGAAAGAAGGCTGGTAGTAGTGGTGCTTGAGCCGTAAAGACGTAGCCCGACGTTGGCATGATTCTAATACACTTGGCCAAGTCGCCTAACTTGCAAAGGACGGCTGTGTCGTTCCGCGGAAGCCTCATCAGTCTGCACTGGAGATAAACGAGGCCTGCAAGCCTCCACGCCTCAGCCGTAATGTCCGTCATCTCTTCCGCCGCCTGAATCACGTAGTTGTCAGGTAAAGTGCGGACCCAAGAGGCTGGAGGTGGTTTATCCTTTGCGTCTTCCCATGGGGTCGATTCGCTGCTCCACTGGCGAAGGTCAAGCAACTCGGTCAGCAGGTACTCTGCCGTCCTGGGCACTATGACGCTCCCGGGGTCCTGATTTAGGCGAGCAGCACAGCACGTAATTTGGCTAAAAAGGTGTAGAAGGCGCTTGGAAAAGCCGCAGCCGCCATGGATCTCGTACATTTCCTTCGGTGTGCCGTATAACAGCCAGCCGAATCGACCTGCTTCAGCGGTGAAGTCAAATGTCGCTGGGGAGGGGAGTGGCATCATCGGCTGTGCTAGAATTACAGCTCGACCAACAATGACAGCTTGTGAGATGCGGAGCGAGTCAAGCTGGACGTTTGTACTTTTCCAGAAGCGATTGCCGGGGTCAGTTTTCTGAAGAAAGTGTTCGCTTTGCTTAAAGCCCTGTAGCCAGCGGGGATGATACGGCCTCTGGAGGCGGCGCTCCGTTAAAACAATGTCTTGCATGGAGAGAATGGAGGCAAGAGTAATCAATTCCGTTGCATCTTGGCTATCAAGAGTAGAGGCGTTTGCGAGAAGATGGCTAAGGCGAGACTCAGCCTCGGCAAAATGCTGGTTCACACGACGTCGTACGATCTCGGCAGGCTGGTAATCGTATATGTAAATACCTGCCAAGCTTTGTATTGCGGCAAGGATGCCCTCTCTGTTCTGCATTTTGGCAAAGTCGGTCAGCCAGAGATTTGTGCCTTTGAGCACGCTTCGGCCGGGGCACCAGTTCTGGACATCTGTAACGTGGTAGGTCAGAAACCATTTGTAGAGCGTGGGGCGCAAAGGAACTCGACTTACAAAACCCCCAGAACTTTCTATCAATATGATCCATTGTTACACTATGGCCGAAATGCGGCGGCACCATGCGCGGAGCCTCTGTCATGCCGCCGTGGGGCAGTGCCGGTGTTTGCCAATTCATAGGCGAAGGTAGATATGATGTGCTGAATGATCCAACAGGAGAGATGGCCAGGCATGGGTCTGAGGTTTGGATCGGTGAAGTGGTGGCATTTTCCAGACCTCTCGTTGATATTGATGTCACTGCTGACATTTTCGGTGGAGGAGACTGGGTGGCATGCCCCGACGACGATGATGTGTCACTGGAGGCGGATGAATGACGATGCGTTTTGCCCGTTTCTTCGTCGGTAACGTCAATCACGCTCCGTGCACCCTGTGGGGGTCCGCCTTGTGGCCAGTTGAATTTTATATAGCCATTTACTTTCCCGTCTATAGGGCGCTGATATCGCGGGCCTGCCAGGTTTCCAAAGGTTTCCAAACAATCCTTGAAAGGGCTGACAAGGGTGGCCTTGGAGCGAGACTTGCGTCGATGGTGGTGCTCATGAGATGATGCCTCGGCAGCGGGTGCGATTCTGCGTCGAGCGGGTGGTATCACGCGGCTCGCCTGCTGGTCAGGCGGCTGCTGTGATGGCATTGGAGAAGCATCAAAAGGTAACACTCCCGGCGCTAGCGTAGTAAACGATTGTTCTGTAAGAAGATATCGTTAGCAGCAGTACAAAGGAGCCTTCTCAAAGGCTATAGACGCGGAGAAGGATGTGGGGGGTAAAGAGAGAGAGGGGTTGAGAGAAGATGGCTAAAGGCTCGCAGGTTCCAAACCGGGTAATGATGGTGCCATGATATGGTAGCATAAATTGGGGGCGGGGTTGGGTCATGTGCTTTGATTCGCTGTAGATGATGACATGGATCGGGCTGCACGTTTCTGTGTTCTTTACAGCAACTGGGTTGGTACCATTCTTGCAAGGGTTGTCTGCATGTGCGTGTCATGTTTGTAATCAACAGCATTGCTCGTCACGCCGAGCCTTAATGATAGGAGGCGAGAGGGTCCGGGAGGGGACAGTCCCGCGCGATATCAAAGAGGGGGAAAGAGGAGCGAGACATCAAGGAGCGAGAAGAACTTGAGAAAACAACTGGCGAAGTATGCAAGACAAAGCACTTGCTTGCTCGCTTGACCATCAAACAAGAAACAAACAGGAAACAAAAGATCGAGTCATACCTGGATAAGGATCCATCGTCGACATTTGAGACGACCTCCACTGGTCGTCAGTTGGGAGTAAAGGCAGCAAAAGGCCGGGATCATTGGGGGTAGAGCTTGCAGCCTCCCACTTCCATCCTGGATTAAAGACATCGGGCATATTCCAATTTGGTGACGCTGCTCCTACAAAACCACCGTATGGGTTAACGCCCGAGGCGAAGTCACCTTGAGCAAAGGTGTCGGGCTCGGCATCATGGCCAGCGAGCTTGACACGCTTTGCTGGTCGCTCATCCCCAGCCATGCCGCTTATTGGGACGGGAAGGGAGAAGCGAGAACCAACTATACTCATGGACTGCGGGGCTGCCTGCTCTGTACTGTTGCAAAGGCGCAGTTGGTATGCCTGCTAGCAGACATGAGATTGGAGGCGAAATCTGGAGCCTGGACCGGTTCCTCTGGTAATGGCAAAGGCCGCCAAATCAACCTTGGCTGGTGGCTTCGTCTCTGCGCGTGGAGGTGGTCCTCGGTGATGCAGCCCAAGTGAGGAGGCCGGGGTGCTTCGGCTTCGCTTCGCGTTGCTCAGTCTGTCTTAGAGGCGCAGCCGGAGATAAAATCGTTGTTCGTCTTGGTGATGCGGACAGTGCGCGTCCTGCTTGTTAACGCTTCGGCGCAGGCAACACAGGCGCTGAATGCGGTGCGCGATGCGTCTGCAGTTGGGAGACTCTTTGTCGGCGGGCGAGCAAACGCTATGTCGTCGCGGATCGCAAAGCGGGCCACTTTACTCCAAATGTTGGGCAGCTTTCAGCGCGGGTCCAGAAAGTGCCGAGTCGACGGGCCGTCAGGTAAGGTAGGTAGGTAGTACAGTACTAGGTTGGTACCTTAGGTGTGCCTGCTGTGACGGGAGGGCGGGAGCTAGCCAGACCAAGCGGGCAGGCGGTGGGCTCAAATCCGGCAGCGCCAGCCGGCATGAGACGGGCGGGTGTGGGGGACTCGCTTGTTAGTAGACGAGTCTCGCGGTAGAGGTGAAAATAGGTAGTCGGCCTTTTTTATTAGCCTGTATTAGCTTCGACCACTCAGGCGGTACCGTGGCACGCCGTACGTACACTATCCTCGTCCTCGCCGGGCATAAAACGGTGAAATGGTATTCGTATTGGAGATTTGATGAGTTTCGGTGGTACCTTGCTGGTCTCACAACCCTTGAGGATTCTGGGAGATTTCTTTCGTTTAGAAACTTGACACAGACGGTGGGCACTTCTCCGAGGTAGTTCCCGCTTGGTGTGTCGTACGAGTACGAGTAGTAACGCGGTCTGTTACTGTGGTGTTGCACTCGCGCTCTACCCCCGGCGCGGCTGGTAGGCTGATGGGCCGAAATGTGATGTGTAATAAGCTTTTGGCCCGTTCTCAACTCGATGCTCAGGGTGTCGCTTCAGCGTCGTCTGGCAAGAGATTTGACGCAACGCGGGACTTGGGATAGTTTCTAGGCTCCGGTGCCAGAGGATGCGTCGCAAGCGGTCCGCCCAGTATTTGGCTGACGCCTGCAGGCTAGAAGTCGGTGTGCTGAATGTACTCGTAGTATGGGTTTGCTGGTTGGCGGTAAACGGCTATGGGTGGCGGTGGTGCCGGTGGTAGGGTCGTGGGTGGTTGTGTCGCTGCGGCTTGGTCTCTGGGCGCTCCTCGATCGCCGAGTAGGCGTGGGGGATGCAATCAATCGAACTTGGGCAGCCAAATCAAACCCCCCGCAGTGCCAGACCCTTCCAAGTAAGAGCGGCCTGTGTAAACAGCGGCCTCCTAATAGCCACAAACTGTAAAGAAGCTGCCGAATGAGGCTCGGGCAAAGGCCGAAACGGACAAAAACTCGCTGGCTAGTGGGACGAGAGAAGACCAAAGTTGTACAAAGTGTGGCGAGAGGCAACTCGGACAAGACGAGCAAGTGAAATGGGGAAAGAAAACGGGTGGAGAGAAAAGAGGTTAGGGAGACGGGAGCTAAAAAGGTCTTTGTTGACGATGGAGTTAAAGAGACGGGGACCGGTGTGCCGGCAATCTTCCTTTTCACTCTTGAACACAGCTGTTGCACCAGCATTTAGTATCTTGCGGCACAAAAGAGCCACCGATTTGCCTCGTTGCGCCTCTTCGACCTTGTACACGCCCGTCTTCCATTCCTATTCGGTGCTTCGGAGGGCCTGGGGTGAGCAAAACAGGGTCTGGCGCAAAAAGAAACACGATACAAAGATACAAAAACTCAAATCATTCTACGCCAAACGGCTGGATGCAGTGTCTGCCCGCCAATAACACCACCAAAAGACGCGAAATGGCCAAGCAGTCATGGGTGTGTTGTGGTGCCCGTCACCGCACTGCATCCAGACGAGAAGGGAAGATTTCCGACGTTTTTCGGCCCTAGCTGAGCCCGTGTACCCGGTGCCACGGCGCAGATATCATGTACAAATGATGCGCGTGTGCCGGGCCTATTACTCGTAGGACAAGGGTCTTGCCGCCCCCCTGTCATGCTTTAATGCTGGGGCAAAAGGCGTCCCGAGATCTGGGATTCGCTCCCATCCGCCCAAACCCATCAGGGCGATCCCAGTTTCCTGGAACCGGGCCTCACACCTATCAAGCCGGAGACTGGCGTTTTGTTGCTCTGTGCTTCATACTAACTGCATAAAAGACTTTACGCCGTAATTATTTCGTACAGACGACAAGGGTTGTCTTTAAGCCGCAAATTTTGATTGGTACCTTGAGCAAATGCCTGGGTTCAGCCAGCGTCGTTCCTTGTTTCCTAGGTCATCCAGACGCCTGGCATTGGCAGTGCGCATGCCGAAAACCCACGGTGCTGGGTTCAAGATGAAGCAGCTGTTGTATGTACTGTATATACTCGTACATGCCCGTACGCACGAAGCATTTTGCTGCGCTGCATTGAACAATTCTCTAATCCAATTTCTTGGTGTCGTCTTGTGCACCTCCAGCAGAGAAACAGTTGTGCATCTTCTTCCTGTCGCAAGAGATATTCATTGTACGACGTATGGCATTTTCCAGTTGTACAGTAGTACATACCTGCTGGCCCAGACCATCGGTACCGTATTACTATACCGTACCGTAGATGGTGGCACAACTGGTATTGCTCGTGTGTGACGGAGCACCTCATTTGCACATCATCAGCCTCTCCCTGGCCAGTCTGCGGCCCCAATTTGCATGCCTTTATGACAGGGGTGAGACGGGTGTCCCGCATCGCTCCCGCTTTAGCCTTGTTCCCTCTTCTCTCCTCTTGCGTCGGGCCAATCAAAGCCCGCGGTCACCCCGTCACGCCCCAGGCCCCTGCCACGCGCAAATCTGGTGTATCCACCGACCGATTTGACCTGTCTTCCACGCACATTCGCTGGCGAACAGAAGCAATTTCCAAAGTACCATACTTCTGGAGTCCATATTCCGCGCAGTGAGCCGTGACGCAAGGAAGAAAGAAATGAACGAGGTTAAGAAAAGACGCGGGTTATAGCAAGGCCAGGTCTACTTGTACTAGGACACGGCGTTAGGCAAAGTTTCAGTCTTATTATTGCGATGCAAGAGTCTCTCCTGGCGTCTTGTTGCTCTCCTCAACCCCCCTCTGGGCGGCTTTTAGGTAGCACAACGATTGGCTGTGTCGCTGTTGCCGGCGGTCCAACCCCCGACCGCCACAGTGACCGTGGGCACATTGTTCACTAAACAATAATTTCGTTCCCTTGCACCTGACCTTCCCACCTGTTGCGTTCCCAAGTTGCTCCGCAGGCAAACTCGTACTTTGTGTTTGCCTTTGCGTCAAACCTCTGCCCCGGCTCAACATTCCCTGACCTCGGCTTGTCCCTTCTTTTAGTGCCCGCTGATTAGTCTAGTGGATATCGCTCGTGCTCTCGCAAGCTTCAGGCCACCCACGGCGCATGCCAATAGGGCTGGAGAGTGAGTGGTAGGCTCATCGTTCAGAGGAACTCGCTTGCGGCGCTCGCTCACCAGAGTGGGGACTGGTCAGCGGTTTTTTGGCTTGCGCGGGGATTGAGGCAAGAACGTCGAGGGTTTTGAGGTATCAGGAGCCGTCGCGATATCGTCACGGGGAGACTCGCATTTAGCTGGTACAGGAATAAGGCGTCTAGGCTCTGGGGGGAAAACCAGGGCCCGTCTTTTTTTTTGTAAGCTGGCGTCATTCGGGCCAAGATATTAGTTGATGCTCATGCTCTGGCATTATGTCAACCCCGTCGTACAATCGGCTCTTCGAGTCTTCGTTGCAGTCGTACCACCCCTCAAAGACTCTTGACACTCTCATCAGACAGTATCTTGAGAAAACAACTCATGAAGCGGCAATGGGCAATGGATCACCACCCACGCCGCCTCCAGCGCCGCTGCTTTCTTCAGACTCGGCCAATCTCCTAAATGAATTGGGAGAATATTTTACGCGGACTGCCAAGATGTGGTCCAATTTGACAGAAAATCTCATCCAAGGGCCTCATATTGACCGTGTTTCTCTGGATGCTCATGAACGCTCTAAGCAAGAAACGCTCTTAAGTGATCTTTCGACCCTCGCTGCTATGGAAGCTGAGATAAGCCGCTTACGGTGTGTTGAACTGATGCTCCCAGAAACCATCCCTGACGTTGATTTATGACCCGCTAACATCGTCAATTCATAGCAAAATACGAGATCTGACCGTCAGGTTTTCTCACGATGTTGAAGCCGTTTGGAATCCAGATGGTGGCCAGTCACTACCGGCGTCAAGCAGCCCAACTCCAGCATCCGCTTTTATGGAAGGTCGTGCACCGCTCCCGCCCTCTATGGCTGCATCAAATGAAAGTCAGAATAAAGCGGCTCGGTGGCCGGCAAATGAGAGCGGGCCAGCGGAACAAGCATTGCAGACAATGAGCTTTTCAGAGCCAGATGGGTCTGATAATAATGATCTTGATGACGAAGATGAGGGTGATGATGACGATGACGACGACGACGATGACGACGAAGAGCTTTTCGCAGCCATTGATATGGACGCTTTGAAGCAAAGAGGAAAGGGTGCACACTATTGCCCGAAAGGTCATAAATGTGATAAAGGAGGCGTCGATAAAGATGGGAACCTCGTGCGGTTTGCTCGTAACTCGTCGTTCATGTAAGCCGTCGGATTCATTTTCGGTTTCTCTGGAAATGTGCGAGCTAACAGGCGACAGGCAACATTGTAACAAACACCGAAAACCGTGGCGTTGTACAAAGCCAGGGTGTCCGAATCCTCCCAAAAAGCGTAGGTTTGCAAGAAAAGATGGCCTAGACAGGCACGTGCAAACGGTGAGGCATATCGTTGTCGAAGGCCAGATCTAATTTTAGTGGCGCATCTGGTGCACGCTGGTCAATGAGGTACCAGTATGGCGGCAAGCCTGCTTTGTCTATTTCCTGGTGTCGACTGAGTGAGTGAAGCCAATAGTTGCCTTCAAGCTGATGACTTGCATGGCATGTGAACAGCGGTTTGGGTGCGTACATACACAGGCACGGCCGGGGTAGCTTGATTGTTTCGTGACGAATACACACATTGAGTGTGCTTGTCCGCGAGGCCTATCCTTGTAAAACAGCGACGATGATCAAAGTCTTGGGGATGCTCGGCCTGTGCATTCGCGGCAAAACTTGGAAGCACTACTCCACGGCTGTGGCTATCGTTAGCGCAGTAGGCTAAACAGTGCCGACGAGAAAGTGGAGAGTGCGACGCCACGTTTGTTGCTTTTCTTGCATACATACTGTACTTAGTTCTACTGTGCAAGTAGTGGACCAGAATCCGAAAAGAATCGGTCCTCGTTCAATTTTGCTGAATGCAGTTTAAACCAATCATTCCTACACGGCGAAGCCTGATTTTGTGAGACGGACAAATGCAGCAGGGGCGCTCTCAAGTACTTGTGTTCCATGTCTTTTCCCAGGGCCGCGGAGTGCCCCTACTCGTATCCAGGCGTTGCGTTGCTCTATAGGGAGTAAGCATTTGAGATTATCTATTAATGAATGTACGAGTAGGTAAGCGCCCTCGTTGCTTCTTTGTAGGGGAGGACGTGAACCGGGTACGTGGGACTCGGCCGATCAGAGGCTCCAGACGCCACCGCAGCTCATTCGCCATGAAGTGTGCCATGCCCTCAGTGGAGAATCGCCGCGTTTGTCGTACAACAGTGGTGCTCTCATGTATTGTATGCATTAATGCGAGGCTTGCGTTATAGCGTGCTGTTCTCTGGCACTAACACTCGCCAGTCGTAAGTCAGGCATATAACTGATAGGAGAGAAGAGATCATGTGTGTGGGCAGAGGAAACAAGACCTCTCTAGTCTTGCTATCGGTTTGTCGTGGAACCGTTGTTCGGGTTTTAAGTTTGTGAGCAGGTGGCCAGACGCACATTGTCCTGGCGAGCTTTCCACATGCGTTCCATTTGAAATGGGCATACAATGGAATCCGACGCTCCGGTTCGGGTACAGCCCTTGATTGCGGAACCGTTGAAGAACCAGAGCCTTGGGCTCATGTCTCGCAGTTTACCAATGCAGACATGGACGTCGACCTAGAGTCTGTTTTGGAGATGAGCGCAACGGAAAGGCTCGTACACTGGCGATAACGCCGTTGGCGCTCCAGACGACTGGTGGCAGAACGTAACCGTCGTCATGAATCGTAAAAAAACAACCCTTTGCAATGCAACACTATTACGTAGTTGACAATAGTCGATATCTCAAACCCAAACATTTGGGGCTTGCACGTGCAGTATCGTTGGTGCGGGCCTAAAGTAGTGCTTTCGGAACAAGGCGAGAGGAGAGACAAGAGGAAACTGGAAGTGGGTATGGGGCGAAACGCTTACATCGAACAAGCGGGTACGAGGCCACCCAATGATGGTGGCCGCCCCGAAGACGTTGGAAAAATGTTGACGGGGGAATTGAAGTTCAAGACACACGATGTACTTGTGGTTGACGTATATTTACGAGACGGTCCAAACAAAAGGGGCAGGTATAGCCCAATTGGAACTGGCGACTTAAGCTGTATCTATCTGCCCACGGCAATTGGAGGGACTTACTTAGCCGGCAGCTGCCCAGCGACTACTAGGTACCTAGTATTATGCGCCTAATCCTGCATGCAAACGGATTGCAGCAAACTCGAAAGGTACCTACCTACCTATACAGCTGGCAACCTCTCAAACACTTACTTCCTAGGGCAGTCCTCGAATACCTTTAGAGCTTAGTCTCGAACTTTGCACACTTGTCCATACGCAAACAATTGTCGAACCGGCCTTGGCCATGAATTTCTTACCATCTCGGCATTTGGAGACCGAAATCACTCAGGGAATCAATAGCCATTTGACTGCCAGCACCCTCTTCGTTGACCGCTGAAATGGGGGCTGACAGCGACCTCAGGGGACCACCTTCGTAGCAAAAGAGCCCTCGACGCCAATCAGATTTACGGAATGCCAATTTTGTGGCGGCTGCCTGACGCTGTTTCCTCCCCCTCAACCCGCAGTCTGTCATTATACAGGGCCATGAGAAAAAGGTGCCACTACTCGTACGAAGCCTGTCGGCGGCTGTGCGCATACAACCAGGCCCAGCTTACATGGTGCGGCATCTGCAGTAATTAGTTGACTCGAGGCATGGTTCATCTCTACCAGCAATTAACGAGTGATGATATTTCCGTGGTACACGCCTTCTGACAGGACTTTAGGCCGCCACGTCGCTGCCTCCCGTTCCTATGCAAGTGCAAATCTGCACAATGAGGCATAGAAAACATCCCAAGACGCATGAGGACTGTACAACGACGCAATGCATGGACAACGTGGTACAATCAACAAGCGACACGATAGAGCTCTTCCATCAGGTGCCGTTTTATCAGAGCCTAACGGCCTGCTCACGAGTTTGGCAAAAAGCTGACGCCCTTTGCTGTACTGCCCGTAATGGTGGGAGTGGATTATGGTGTGCCGCACGCAATAATTGTTACGCAGTGGCGGTCTGCGTCTGGAAGCGATTTTAGGCGGTGCCGCGGCGAGCAGTGGTGATTCCTTGTGCACAGCGAGACATGAAGCTCCGCTGTGGATGGCTTGATGTTCACTGACAGCTTGCTTGCTGCGGGAAGCGAATCCCGCCGAGGGGCCCCCTGGTGATCATGATGAGACAGAACCATGGTGGACTACGGACACGGATATTATGGCTGTATGAAGCCGCCCGACGCCCTCAGTGAGAGCACCTGTCATCCCTGGTTACCGGGACCGTGGTGCAACACAGTCTGCTCCAAGTAGCCTGGCGCTGTCATCGCTCATACCTATGCTCCACCTGGTAACTAAATGGTCGCGTCCCAGCGCGGACACTAGTGCACTCCAGTAGGCTGGGTCGGTCTGTTTTCCCCTTCCTTGGCGCCCGGTTCCTCTATTTTCTAGTTGTCTTCGGGCTACTTTGCACAACCCGGAGGTGTGGAAACGAGAAAAGAGAATGGAAGCGGCGGTACGGGGAAAGGCCATTCATTCCTCCACACGCCTCATACTGCCCTTTCACACACCCCTCTGGCCCAAGGATCCCGGGATCGAGCTGGCTCCTCTAGCTGGGATTTCTCACCATGAACGTCCAACACAAACTGAAATATAAGATCCTTTATCCACCCTCCTCCTCAGCTGTTAGTTGCCGTCTTGCGTCTTTGCTCCCAACACACTCTCGCGAGCCCTCATCAGCCATTACACGGCTAGTACTACTAGGACACGGCATAAGCCTCTCTCTCTTACACAACATTTTCCATACCCATCGTTGCATAGTTTTCTCACCTCATTCCATGGACGCAACACTGCAAGACGACAACATGTATAATACATCACCTTCAATCCCTTCCTCCTCACATTCCTCCTCTCCTCCTTCACCTTCATTGCCTGCTAGTCCTTTATCTTCGTCTTCATCAATGTCCCTCTCCAGTGCCTATGCTCAAGACTTCAACTCAGTCATCATTGTTGGTGCTGGTAATTTTGGTGCTGCCACCGCACTGACCCTGGCTCAAAGAGGTGTCCAAGTGAAACTCGTCGACACTGTTCAGTTCCCCAATCCAAGGGCTGCTTCACATGACATCAACAAAATTGTCCGAGATGACTACCCAGACCTGCTCTACATGAGGATGATGGCTAAGGCTATGCCGAAATGGAGGAACCATGAGCTGTACAAGACTTGGTATCACGAAACTGGTATGCTTCGCGCAGACCCTACTGGCTTTGGAAAGGGGAGCATGGCCGCCTACAAGGAGCTCGGAATCGACAATTCATCGGAGATGTTGAGTGTTGAGGATATTCGCAAGCGCTGGAATGGTGTTTTCGCCACCGCCAACTTTGATGGCCTGTCCGAAGTCTTGTACAACCCTTCTGTGGGGTTTGCTGAAGCAGACAAGGCCCTCGCTGCGGTCACACAGGCTGCCGTTGAACAAGGTGTAGATTATGTGGTGGGGGAAATGGACAAGCTTATTTTCGTTGCCTCTGGACAATGCACGGGGGTATCTCTCAGATCTGGAGAAGTGCTAACAGCTGATCGGGTCCTTATGTGCACGGGGGCACGGACCGAGCCTCTGCTTGCACGGAGCGATCCGACCAACAAGAAGCTGCACACCGGGGAGAGAGCAATTGCTACGGGAGCTATAAGCTTCTATGCCAAGGTGCACGGCGAGCAAAAGGACAAGTTTGACCCGATTCCTGTTCTCAAAAACTGCCTACCGCAAGTGAAAGGTATGAGACCATTGGTGATGTGCCGTTCCAGGACTTACAAGCTAACGATATTCTGCCTGTAGGTGAAGGAATGTCTATTCTTTCAGATGGAACCATCAAGTTCAATTGCGATATGTGCTTTACAAACTTTGTGGATTTTCCTGAAACTGGGGAGAAGATGTCTGTACCGCCTGACCAGGCGTCATACAATACATGGACGGGGCCAAAATTTGTCAAGTACTTTGAGGAGCGAGCTCAAAAGACATTCCGAGGGCTGTATGGGAAAGAAGTCGACAATTTGTCTATCGAGTCATACCGAGTGTGTTGGTAAGTGGGCAAATTAAAAACAAAACCCCTGGGAGCAATGAATGCTCAATACCTGACTGCTAACTACGTATTGGTAACAGGGACGCATCTACTCCCACTCATGACTTCCTCATCACATCTCATCCTCACTGTCAAGGTCTTTACGTGGCCACAGGCGGCTCGTTTCATGGATGGAAATTCCTCCCCGTCATCGGCGACTATATTGCCGACATGATGCAGGGCGTACTTGAAGATGAGTACGTGGACAGATGGGCCTGGGACAAGAAGGGAGGTGACGGTCACTCTGCAAACCCGACGTACTCTGTTGTTGGGGACTTGCAGGACTGGATTGCTTAATCTGGCCTACCCAGGTAGATTTGGCGGGGTATTTGCGTGGCAACGTGCATGAGGCGGCGGCAAGGTACGCCAGCTTCAATATAGGCGGCGTGAGAAAAGAGAAACCAGGGCGCGAAAAGACATTATGAGAACGGGCAACCTTGACAGGCGTATTATTACAAGAAAACATGCATTTTTTTTTATTCGGGGTTTGGCTTGCACGCTTTTTGTTTTTCTTTGTTTTTGTTTTATGGCAAATGTTTTACACGGGAGAGTATGTCTTATCATAGAGCAGGGAAATTACAGATACAGCCTTTTGGATTATTTTTTTTTTCTTTCATGCAATCGCTTCTCTTAGGACTCTGACCCAAAAGAAATCCCACTCAATGGATTGGAAAGCGGCACGAAAGGAGGGCATGCCCTTGCGTTCCATCAGTGTAAAGACGACAATATGGCACGGCCATCTTGTCCCGAAATGCAAAAGTGACAAGTGACAGAATACCGCAGCCCAGGTTCGTGATGAAGGGTCCTGGTTCCTGCCCCTGTACCGATACGACGGGTCACCAGGAATCCGAAAAACGGCGGAGCGCCCGGGGAGGGAGGGGATGCATGCTGTGCTTGCCTGCTTGTGTGCAGCCGGAACGCCGCCACTGGGGGAAACTTGGAACGCGGCGTCATAGCTGGGAAGAGGAGAGCGTGTGGCTACGACTACCGAGTATACTCGTAACATTGACAAGAGGTCGAGGTGGTGGTGGCGGTGGGTGGCATGTTTGCTTTTTCTAGACATGCAGATGGGGGATGGACGGTGACCGGGTTTATTTGCCAGGCAACGAGCTTTGACATGATTTTCATGGCGTTTGTTACGAATAATATTGGACTGCAAATTTTTTTCTGGTTTTTTCTTATTTTTCTTGCTAACAAACAAATTACGGCGAGGAGTTGTTTTCTCTCCTCTTTTGGTTTCACTTGCGTCATGATGTGCGCTGTGTTTTTGTTATTAGAGTAAAACGCGCCCATCAGCGTGATCGGTGCAAGTGGTGATCCCCATGTACCTGGCTAAAGGGGGAAAAGCAGGCTTTTGGTCTGAAGTGTAATGACGTGCTCTTTACATGCTCTTTTTCCGCAGAGTTGTCGATGGCGTAAACAAATGAGTCGTTTTTCTGTGACAAGAGTATGATTAGGCTGCATTGATACACGCCTCTTGGCAAGCGGCCTCGGGCATTTCCTAAACAATGACGGCGTGCGTGTGACGAGGCGCTCGTTTGATGCGCTGTCTTTGTCGTGTCATATCACCAGCTTCTTTTTTTAAACAATTCCTAGCGTATACCTCCTTTTTAAAAAAAAAAATAGTATCCTGAGCAATGCCGAGTATAGAAGCTATAGGTCACGTAGCACAGAGATCAAACTATCTGTGCCAAAACAACGAGTTGGAGTTGCCAAACCCTTCTCATCACGCTGTTGTGTAACTCCAACTTAATTACAAGTTGTTCTTCTTCTTCAGGCCGCAATGCAGAACTGCCAACAAAGCGTGTCACGTTGACAGTCTGCATTCAAATCGTGTCCCATGACCAAATATTGAATTTCCCATGTTTCTACGTGCATTTCATCACGTCATCTGCGGCTCTTTTTTTTGTTGACCGCCCTTTATCATTATAGGATACTTATTGCTCCCGGGTAGGCGAGTTTCTCCATCCATTACACCCGGCCCCATCCACCTGCATGCAGTACGTATGTATGATGCAGGAGGACCCTGCGCATGCAGAAGAGGAGATTTTTAGCCTGAATTTTTTTTGTTTTTTTAAGGGGAGATCGGGGCTAGTTTCAGGAAAAGGGTCAAAGTCGGCTTATGTTAGTCTCGCCACCGACCGACAAAGCAAGCATCCGCGCCAGCTGCACTGCTGACGTGTGTGTCTCGTTCCTGCATGCGGCCCGCCTTGAAACTTGACCAGATGTGGAGGTTCTTGGTACAAAAAAGGACATTTTTTAGAAAAAAAAGCACCGACTAATAGTGATGCAAAATGAGTGCCCTGACTCCTGACTTATTAGTGGCCGGAAAAGGCGTCTTCCGTCGGTGTGGGCAGGCTGTTGGCCGCGTGTGGCGTCAGTACCTTGAAAGCTGATGGTAGGGACAGGCAGCCGCGCGAAGCGACATGAAACTGCTCAAGTGTACATGGCGATAAGTATAGAGCACAGTTGCATAAAACCAGATTTCGAATAAATTCATATTTTGTTTTGTAACTAAATGCATTGTATAACGTCGCTTCACTATTAGATGCTACCGTATAATGATGAAACCATTTCCCAAAAAATAGGAATCAAATCATCGCCAGAAAAAAAAAAAAAATCCAAACAAAAACTTTGCTCGTCGTCTATGCAGCTCTATAACAAGCACATCTTTTTTCTTAGCCTTTAGTATACCTCGAGCACGTAGCGGCCCTCCTCCTTGAGCTTGTCAATCTCCTTCTTGGGATCAACCTTTTTGCCGCTAGCCTTGCCCTCAACAGCAATAGCCTCCTGCAGCACAGCCGTCACGTCAGGCACAGGCCACGTAGGGCCGCAAAGGTAGAAGCTGCCCTCTTCCTTGATGTACGCCTTGACAATGTCGTCGACGGTCTGGCGCATGCGGTCTTGGATGTAAATCTTTTGAGGCTGGTCGCGAGAAAAGGCGCTGCCGACAAGAGTCACGACGCCCGCGGCCAGGTAGGCTTCCCACTCCTCTCCGTAGAGATACTCCTCGCGCTGGTGACGCGAGCCGAGGTACAAGAGGATCGAGCCAATGTCCTTGCCCTGCGCCTTTTGCATGGCGCGGTACTGGACAAAGGCGCGGAAGGGAGCAAGACCGGTGCCCAGGCCGGCCATGATGAGCGGCGCAGAGTCCTTGGTCGGGAGCTTCATGACGGACGGCTTGACGGAAACGGTGACGGGAGCACCGGCCTGTAGGCGGCTGAGGTAGCGGGTAGCCTGGCCGTAGCGAGTGCGGCCCTTGCAGTCGACCCAGTTGACGACGACAATCATGAGCGCGACCGAGGTGGGCGTCACGGCCTGCGCGGACGCAATCGAGTACTCACGGCGCTTCATGGGGCTGACAATCTTGACCAGGTCCTGGAAGCTGGGGCGAGCAGAGGTGAACTCTTCGAGGATGTCGACGTAGTTGAGCGTGTCGACCTCGGACCGGCGCTTGAACTCTTCGGCGCCGGCTTGGCTGCCGAGGGACTGCAGCTTCTTCTTCTCCTCTTCATCGGTGGCGTACTCTGCAAGTGATTCGTAGAAGCGCTTGGGCGGCTTGCCAAAGACGTCGACGTTCTGCACAAGAGACTGGTGCACGGTGCGGATCTCGGTAAGCTCGGGGCTCTCGCGGGCAGGAACCTGGACGAGATCGGACGCGTTGAGGCCGTAAAACTCGATGAAGTCGTTGACGTCCTGCTCGTCGTTCTCGGCGTGGATGCCCAGCGCTTCACCAATCTTGTACGTGAGGCCTGAGTCGCCGAGGTCGAACTCAATGTGGAAGATGTTGCGGTCATAGTCGTCGGGAGTAAGACGGCGGTTCTCCTTGACGCGAACAGTGGATGTCTTGACTGACAACTCGGGGCGGAGAGTGTCGCGGGTATTGTAGGCTTCCTTGAAGACGATGCCCTTGGCAGCAGCCTGCCAGTCACGAACCTCAATTGAGTCCTCAGTCTCCACCTTGTCAAACGAGACGAAGCTGTTGGTCTGGATGGTCAGAGGAAGCTGGGCTTGCTCCTCGACTTCAGTCTCGGCCCAGGCGGCGGGCACTTCAAACTTGCTGAGGCACTGGCCCACGGCATCGATGCACTCCTGGAGAGTGGGCTGCTGGCCTTCACCAATAAGCTTTCCGAGAAGGTCCGACGAGAGCTGAGGCTGAGAGACCTTGAGAAAAGACAGTTCGAGGAGCAACTTGGTAGCAAGAGGATCCTTCTCAAAGGCGGGTGAATAAGAGGTGTCGAGGATGAAGAGAGCAATGTTCTTCTCAGCGACAGTCTTGCGGAACGAGGCAGAGAGGCGCTTCTCAACATCAGCCTCCTTGAAGTTGGGGAGCTTCAAGACGACGCTGCCACCCTCAACAACGCTAGCGAGAATATCGACACCCTTGAGAATCTTTTCCTCACAAATGACTGCGGTGTCAGCCTCGTTGATATCGTACGGAGCCTCAAGAGCCTTCTTGGAAACGCGCAGATCGGTGCGGACAACACCGCCCTGGGTAAGGTTGTCATAAGCTTCACGGACAAAGACATTGGACGAAGACTGGCTGGAGAGGAGGTTGCCGATGATGGCAGGGGCGTTGACGGTGACGGAGCTGTCAACATCCCAGAAAGTAAACTGCTCAGCTTCAATGAGACTGGGCAGCGTCTTGGCATCGCCTTCGTTGCCAAAAACCCTGTGCAGCGTGTTCACAAGGCCCTGGGGAGTCAGTGTCTGAGCAGAGGAGTACTTGACATCAATAATCTCGGGCTCCTGCTCAAACTTTCGAGAAAAAGTAACGGCAGCGAGAACATCGCCGTACAGAGCGGACTGAGAGGCAGCATCCTGCAGCGCAGCCTCGCCGTGAACCTGGCCAAGGACGGTAATGGTGCGAGCGGAGGCGGGGATAGCAGCAAGGAAAGCCTCCTCGATAAAGGGACGGTAGATGCGGACGTTGATGACGCCGACCTTGGCGCCCTCGCCGGCAATCTTGGTCATGACCTGCTTGGCGACCTGGGTTTCGACGCTACCAAAGGCAACCATGACGACGTCGGGTGTCTGATGGCCGTGGTACTCAAATGGCTCGTACACGGTGCCAAGTTCCTCGTTGAAAGCCTTGAGCAGCTCGACGACCTTGCCAGCATCGTCTAGGCGAGGATTGAGCTTTCCGGCCTCGCCAGCAAGCTTATTATACAAGTCGGCGACACCGGACTCGCTAAGTGCATCAACAACACGGAGAGTCTCGCGAGCAACGCGCACGCCGTCGTAAACGTGAAGAGAAGGCAGGACAGAAGCCATGAGTGTAGCAAACAGAGACATGTGTTGAGCCTCATAGGTGGAAGACGAGGCGACGAGTCCAAGACCAAGATCCTCGGCCAGTCTCAGTGACGAGTCGTAGTTGGCGACGATGCCATTGTTGGCCGTGTAATCGGCGGCGGCGACATGAGCCACAAATGGGCTGGAGACGCTGTAGAGCAGCGAGAGCTGGTCGAGGGCACCGCGCAGCTGTTGCAGGCTGCCCGAGGGAGTGAGCAGAGACTGGGGGATGTGACGCTTGCTGACATCAAAATCCGGGGAGAAGATGTAGCCGAGGGCGAGGGCGCCGGCACCGGTCCTGGTCTGGAGAGGGAGAACAGAGGGTGTATAGTCGTGGATATTCTTGTCACCGTTGACAGCCCAGGACTGCGCGGCCGTGTAGAGGTCGAAGGTCTCGGGAGAGTAGGAGAAGATCTTGTCTGAAAGCTTGTAGGCAATCTGTTGGACGAGGAGCTGGCCGGTTACATATGTCGGGCCGGAGATGGCCGACAGAGGCAAAGGCTTGCCAAAGGGTAGAGAGGACGACTGCCTCGAGAAGTCGGGGGACTTGGAGTCCTTCTGGACGGCAACGCCGCCAGAGGATTGCTGGTCCTGAAGACGCATTTTGAACAGGGCCGGGGCAGCGGGAAGGAGGATAGTGAGAATGGGAATACAGTGGCAATAGGAGGTGAGCACGCGTTGTGGTATTTATTCTTTCTTTTGGACAGAAACCAAAAAAATCGGCAACTGACTAGGCAACAACGGTGCTACCAAACACGAAAGCAAAGATCAGTAAAGTCCCACAAGCGTATTCTTTCCCAAGTCTCAAGAGAGCAAAGGGGAGGAATGAAGATGATGAGAAAGGGAAGAAGTCAAGTCTACAGCAAGCCAACTCAAAAGCCCTTCTTTCTACCCCCAGCGATAGCGGCGCAGCCGACGACCCGATACCGCCAAAAATATAGGCCCAACCCCAGTATTTTCGCCATGCTTTGCAATCCAAATCCCCCTTTGGCCGGGTGTAAGGTGAAATTGTTGATAAGTTGACGGAATCACGCAATTGATTTAGACCCGATGCGGTTTAGCGCCGATGGTGCCACCACCCTTCGCTCTTACCTCTTTGCTCTCGGAACCACCGGAGATGGGGCCCGCTTTTCCCCGGCCTGTCGCTGCCGGGGCTATTTAGATGTGGGTGATTCCATGTTTGACGTCTAATGTAACCTCTTCGATGCCTTATCGTGCAGTAGTAGATTGATGCATGCAGCGCGGGCGCGCAAATGCATACACGGACACCAAAAGTTGCGGGCGAAGCCACCACGATAATGCGACGGACACGGACACAAAAAGCCTGCTAAGAGACTCAGCAACGATGCGCAATTTTCTGGTCGAGAAATGTGATGATGGTGTAAAAAGTAATGAGCCGCACTGGCCGCATTCATCACATTATGATACGCAAATTATAATGGCAAAATTGACGAAACATCATTACATAGCTAAGGTAAAAGAACTCTTCGGCTCAAACGAAAATATCATCATCTGTTTTTGTGCAATTTAGGGGTACTAGGTAACATTTAATAAAAAAACTACCCGTGCTTGGCTATTCCCTACTCTTGCAAACGGCGCTTACACGCGCGACTCGTGCTGGGGCAAGACGCAGCGCGCATCATCGGGCTCGCCAGAGGAGTCTTCATCCTCCATATCCTTGATTCCAGTCATCTTCTGCACAACCATGGCACCAAACAAGTCACCAGAAACGTTGAGGGCGGTACGGAAGCGGTCGAGGAACCAATCAATGGCGTAGACAACGCCCATCATGCCAGTGATGGGGACACCAACAAGACCAGCAATCATGATGGACAAGGTCAGGGACGACGAGGGAATAGGCGTCGTTCCAATCGAAGACAGAGTGGCAGCCGCAGTGATGATGACATAGTCGACAGCGGTGAGGTCAATGCCCTGGGTACGTGCAAGGAAGACAACGACAACCGGGAAGTAAATGGCAGTTCTGCTGAGAGTTAGTCTCTGGAAAGCAATCTGTATGAGCTTGATGGTAGTGCTTACCCATCCATGTTAACCAAGCATCCCAGAGGAATGCAAAAGGTGCGGACCGTCTTGGAGATGCCACGGTCGCGGGCGCAGCCCAGAGTTAGAGGCAGAGTGGCGGCAGAAGACGCTGAACCCCAAGCGGTGATCCAAGCCCTGGAGTTCTTGATCCAGTACGTGTACGGGTTCATGCGTGTAAACGAGAAGAACAGGAGCGGCACCAAGACGAACAGGTGGATGGCCATGGTAGAAAGAGTACCGCCAATCAGGATACCCAGGCTCTTACCGACGGCCTCGGCGTCCAGCTTCATGAGGTTGGAGAGAATGAGCGAAAACACACCAAAAGCGGTCAACTTGATGATAATGGTGATAATCTTGGTAACCATTCTCTCAAGCTCGCGAGCAGCGCGCAGGATGCTAGACTCCTCGCCTTCAATCAAACAACCGACAGCGATAGACGTCATCAAAACTGCAAGCAACTCATTTTGAGCGAGGGCCTTGGCAATGTTGTCGGGAACAAAGGACTGGAAAAGCACTTGGACGGCGATCCAAATCTTTGGAGAATCTTCCACATTCTTGTAGTAATCCGCTTCCTCGTCCAGTATCCGCTCTGTGTCTTCTGCAGGCTCGAACCTGGGAGCCCAAACCTGGGAAACCATGATACAGCTGACAACAATAGCCATCAACGTAGTCATGACATAGTAGCCGATGGTCCACAAGGCAAGCTTCTTTGCGCCGCGGGCCATGACTCGAAGACGATAAATGGCCAGAATCATAGCGGTAATAATAAGAGGCAACACTGATTTTGTGTAAGCCATTAAGTGCAGTCAGGTTGTAGGATGACGGACGGCTTACCAATTGCTTTGAGGGCACGCAGCCACAAGTCACCAGGAATCAAGCAAATCGTAATGGCCCACTCAGGGACTTCATCGACGGTCAGGGAGATGGGCAAGGCAATGGCCAAAGCGAGCAGAGCTCCCAAGATGATTTGGGGCGCAGAGCCCATCTCCAAAAACACATAGTACCATGGCTTCTTGGTCTCCTGCTCCGAGGTGTTGCTAGGGTTTGAAGAGACAGGTGTGGCCTCGGCGTGAACAGCCTTGGAGTATTCCTCCTCAGGAGTTGCCACCTTTTCAGACATTTTGGGCGTAAACTGGCAACGAAAGCAACGGCCAAAGTCAAAGAAACGTCTGCTAAGAGGGAATGAGAGGAAGAAATGAGTTCGTGCAAGAGGTGATGGAGGGGAGGGGCTTAAGTAGTGTCCTTGGAGGAAGCCTTGCCCTCCAAAGCTGACCCGCCGCGGCGTGGAGGGTGCGTCTGGGGTACGAGAACCGTTTGTTGGTATTATGGGTAGATAAGCCATGCCTAGTCTTGTTGCTTATTTCTCCACGCGAAGGCGAGGAGTCCAGCTGTAAGCCTCGGGGCGAATGAAGATACACGCCAAGCCACTGGCGTGGCCCGCGCTCCAGGGAGATATCAAGCGCCAGCGTGGGGAATCCTAACATAGTCCAGGAGCTAAGAGTGCCACAAAGGCAAAGGATTTTTTTCGAGAACAGCACCCGCTTCCAAGCGTCCGTACGAAATGCCATTTTTCCGGACAAAGTTTTCATTAGGTTGTTGATCCGCATGTGGCGAATATGAAAGCGAGCTTGGCGTTGTTACGTTTATCTTCGGCACGGCTAAGGTTCATTTTCAAACTGTCGTTGTATTGCTAAAACAATGCGCTTGACGTCCAGCGGGGTGAGAGCTGTCTAGAGGCCAAAGTAGGAGCATTACAGCCTAAGATTAGAGAATTCCAAGATACATTGGATAGCAGCAGCTTGTCAAGAGAGATGGTATGGTCGTTTGAAGACTTTAGCCTCCCCTGGACAACTAGTGATCGGGCCATCGGCCAGGCCGGTTATTCGAGGCAAGCATCGCGACTGACAGCTGTGCACAATTTTTTACCAAGAGCGCAAGACTCCCAGCTGGTGGTGCCCCGACTGGAGGGCTGTCTGGTTGCCAATGCCAGAGGTGCAAGGATCATGGAGCTTTTGTTGACGGATGTGCCCCAAGTCCAGTGTATACTTCGTAATGGTGGAGGGGGCGCGCTACGGAGGTTGCGTCGGACATTTGCACTAGTGCGGGCAGTAACTAGGCTGCTGAGAGCATGATGAGCAAGCCAAGTGTCATTGCTGTTTGACTGCAAGTTTTTAC
Source organism: Lecanicillium sp. S3808 (assembly GCA_023628775.1). Lineage (NCBI taxonomy): Eukaryota > Fungi > Ascomycota > Sordariomycetes > Hypocreales > Cordycipitaceae > Lecanicillium > Lecanicillium sp. S3808. The sequence continues at coordinate 48,675 of JAMAJY010000039.1, forward strand.
TCCTCTGGTGCCACTGACTCGAGGTGTTGTGCTACGACGAATCTTTCCTGGATGAGCATTGGCAAGGATCTCGGCATGCAAGCCACCAACACGGGTGGTGCTCTAGAATGGGCGAAAGTATGGCCGCCCCAGTGGAGAGCGACTTGGAGAAGCACAGCGGTGATTGGCTCGGTGCCATCTAGAATCAGCAGTGGAAGCATCTTGGCGTCAGTTTATTCGACAGAAGCACCAGCCTAATTGGCAAGGTTAATATTGCCCCCCCCGAGTTCCCACACCAGCCAGCGAGCGGCCCAAGCCCTTGACTCCAAAAAGTAGTCGTCAGATTGCCACAGTTCGTGTGGGGGTCTTCTTGCTGCCGCGAAGGGAAAGGAGGTGCTTCCGCGGTTACGTACGGGGCGGCGGGAATCTCGTTTCTCGAGGCTTGATTCTGCCTGCGAACAGGCTCTCGCTCCTCGAGTCCTGGCCTCGTTAATAAGTTGGAGCGTCGGCCAAACACGGCTCCCCACAACAGCGCTGTCCAGCCCACTACTCTAAAGAGGCAGCCGTCAGAACAAGCGGAGCTGGCGCGGTCAAGATTTCTGGGGACATTTCTTTTTGCCTTCCTTGATAAGAGGCCTGGGCCGTGGGGCTTCATGACTGCGCGCTTCTGGGGATGGCAGGTCGAACATTGAGCTTCGGCTGGGGTCTAAAATGATGGTGGTCAACACATGCATCAAAAAGCGTCCTGGGTGATGGTGTGCATTGCTTTGCCTGGTGCATCACCCCGCACGATATCTGGGCAATGACTGGTAGTGCGCCCTACCTAGCGTGACCCTTTGTTGAGGGAGCAGATGGAAGTCGTCGGGCTGGAGACGATGGCAACAGGGCCATGCAGCCTCGAACCACCCGGGTCTGCTTTTTGCCACGGATTTGCCAGTAGTGCCGCCGCAGCTGAGAAGAAGATCACTGGCCTGTGCAGCGCCACCCGTCGAAGCTGGCCTCCTTTGACCGTATTCTTAGCCTTGGACATGGAAGAGGCTTGAGGTCACGCGGCAGCCCAATACCAGCAACACGTGATGCTTGGGTTGAGACCTGCCTGGGTTGGGCTGGGGACTCGAGTTGACTGAATCTGCTCGTTGCAGAAGATGCATACTATAAGTACCAATTAGCCGATGGAGTACTAATATTGAAATATTGCCTGCCTTGCCAATAAGGCATGGCGTTTGTGGCTGGCGGCGTTGTCCGTTTGCCATCATCGTGATTGTACTGGCGTGAGTAAGCAGTGTGACTTGAGCTAGGTGATTACCATTGGGCGGCCATTTGGAGCTTCGGTATATCCTGGGTGCACCATTTCTGCCTTGCACTATTTCCGCGTCGCGTCATTTGTGCTTTGTTGCCTGCCGGCCTGGGCTGACCAAGCGGTTGGTTGCGCCGCACAAATGTCGCATGTAGAGCGGGCACCTTGGAGGTGCATCATCTGCTTTATCCGCGGCGATTGTCCATTCTGTTGCGCCACTATTGCGCCCCCACTTGTCGTGGCTTCTACGCCGTTAGGCCAGGAACAAGCCGCAAAAATTTCGCTGAATTACCGCTTTGGTTTGTCTGTGTTCTGGCGCCACAACGTCGTCTGACACTGTGACACTGTTGGCCGCTTGTATCGTGTCTCGTCTTCAAGTTGGAGTATGGTATCGCAGAATTCAAAATGGTAGCCAGAATTCAACAGAGAAGTAGATTGTAACGTTTCTTTTATTATTCTGCAGCAGTTTTATCTTGGTAATTTGGCAAGCGTCAGGATCGACCCTGTGCAGAGGCACTCCGTATACTTGCGACATTTGTGCCGGTTTTAGCGTCGTTTCGTCCCAACGGCATATTTCACTATGCACCAGCTTGCCATTTTTAATATACCACGTCATTCCATCATTTAGGTTTCCGATTCCTCGTGATTCTTCATTATCAATCAGGCCTGTGCTTGTTCCTGCCCTCGCGTATTTAAAGATCGGGCGCGATCCGGATCAGTGTGTCTCATCTCGTGTCGTCACTCCACATTCTTCGTTTCATTGCACCATCACAAACCTTGCACTGCCTTCATCGCCTGTTGAACACTGCATCAGTCTCTTTTTCACATCACACAGCACATCATGGCTCCTCCTGCAGCTGCAGTGACGTCCTTTCTCTTGGGCAACCTGCACTGTCCGTCGTGTGTTGCCGCGATTCATAGTCTCCTGACAGACACGTACAAGGATAAGCTACGATGGGTGTCGCCAAACCTCGTCACCTCTGTCGTCACAGTCGAGCACGTCGACAGCTCACCACAGTTTGTCAAGAGCATGTCCAAGACGCTCGAGGATGTGGGCTTTGAGATATGCGGTGTTGATTCCACCGTCGATACCTTTGAGAGTTCAGAGAGCATCCGAGGGGTTGACCTTTCCGAGAGCAGCTGGGCCGTTCCCAGTGATGGCGGTGCTTTTGAAGCTCTCTCAAGTTTATGGCGCAGCAAAAAGACGCCCGTTTCTCTAGAGGAGGCTAGGGCTGCGCATCTGGCCAATTGTGAATCTTGCCGAGCCGCTTCCGCTGATGGCTCTTCAAAAGACGTCGACTCTCGGCCCAATTCCTCCATATCAACAGACACCAACGCACATCTCATTCCAAACACCCTTAATGGCGTCGTTACCGATGACGATACAGCGTCGGAAGGCCCTTGGCGAGCCACACTATCAGTCGGCGGCATGACATGCGCTGTTTGCGTCAATACCATCACCGCTGAGCTCGAGAAGTACTCATGGGTCCTAAAGCCGGTTGTCAACCTCGTTTCCAACAGTGCCACCATCGACTTTAATGACCCCAAGCGGACTCAGGACATTGTCGAAGCCATTGAAGACCTCGGATATGATGCCACAATTGACAAGGTTGTCGACCTGAGCGAGCTAAACAAGCGCACCGACACGCGTGATGTCGAAATCAAAGTCGACGGAATCTTTTGCCCCCGCTGCCCGGAGAGAATTATTAGGACTTTACACAGCTTCGGCACTGACAATGTACGGATTGAAAAGGGGCCGTCTACTTCCCAGCCTTTCCTTAAGCTTCGCTATACCCCTTCGGCGCCGCTCTTCACCATTCGACATATTCTTCGTGCTATTGAAGCCGCGGACCCGTCCCTCAAAGCATCCATCTATCATCCTCCTACTCTCGAAGAGCGATCACGAGCCATCCGGGCCAAGCACCAACAGGCCCTCTTTGCTAGGTTTATGCTTGCCCTGGCTCTCGGCATTCCCAGCTTTGTGCTAGGAATCGTTTACATGAGCCTCGTCTCAGACTCAAACCCGACCAAACATTTCCTTATGAAGCCATGGGCCTCTGGTCTCAGCCGCAACGAAATCATCCTCTTCTGCCTGGCGACACCAGTCTACTTTTTCGGCGCCGACGTCTTCCATGTCCGGGCAGTGAAAGAGGTTCGCACACTCTGGCGTAGTGGCAGCCGTACGTCTCTGGCCCAGCGCTTCTACAAGTTTGGCAGCATGAACCTTCTCATCTCTCTGGGAACAACAATCGCATACATCTCTTCTGTTGCTCAAATGATTGCCGCGGGCGTCAACAAGGAAGCAGACGTCCCAGCAGACCGCTTCTACTTTGACTCTGTCGTCTTTCTAACCCTGTTTCTTCTCGCTGGTAGGCTGATTGAGGCATACAGCAAGTCAAAGACTGGCAATGCTGTAGAAGCCCTCGCCAAGCTACGACCTACTACGGCGCTCCTCGTTGAGCCAGATACGATCAAGGGCGGCAGCCAGACAACTGCAGTCGACATTGACCGTCTTGAACACGGCGACATGATTCGAGTTCCCCACGGCGCATCTCCTGCTGCAGACGGTGTCATCATCTCTGGCGAAAGCAACTTTGACGAATCCAGTCTTACTGGCGAGTCTCGCCCAATCAAGAAAAAGGAGGGCGACGAGGTCTTTGCCGGTACCGTGAACAAGGGCGCTGCCATTACTATCCGTATCACCGGTACGTCTGGAAAGTCGATGCTGGATCAAATTGTCGAAGTCGTCCGCGAGGGCCAGACGAAGCGCGCCCCCGTTGAGCAGATTGCCGACTTGCTCACATCCTACTTTGTACCCGTCATCACCCTGATTGCAATCATCACCTGGGTTGTCTGGATGATTCTTGTGCAGACACGCAAAGTCTCTGGTGACGAACTCAACAGCTCCGGCGGACGCATCGCTTTTGCATTTCAATTCGCCATTGCCGTCTTTGTTGTCGCGTGCCCATGCGGTCTCGGCCTCGCAGCACCAACCGCCATTTTTGTCGGTGGTGGCCTCGCAGCAAAGAATGGTATATTGGCCAAGGGAGGCGGCGAAGCTTTCGAAAAGGCCAGCCGAATTGACTGCGTCGTTTTTGACAAGACCGGCACACTCACAGTTGGCGGTGAGCCGCAAATCACCGACTCATCCATCTTTCCGGAAGGCGCTGTCAACGGCATCACAGAAAGCACCGTTCTCTCCGGTCTCAAAGCTCTGGAAGAAAGCAGCAGCCACCCCATCGCTCGCGCCATTGTAGCCTTTTGCGGCACGCATCGACCCTCGGCAGAACTCGACGCAGTGGAAGAGATCCCCGGCAAGGGCATGCGCGCAACCTTTTCGTCCAAGCCCCTCGACATTGCCGTGGGCAACGAAGCTCTCATGCGCGATCTAGACATTTCCATCTCCCAATCCACAGCCGCGGCTCTCGAAACGTGGAAATCCGAGGCCAAGTCAGTTGCTCTCGTGGCAGTCAAGGACCACAACGCCGCAACATGGCACCTCGCCGCATCGCTCGCCATCTCAGACCCAATCCGCACCGAGGCCGCGCCCGTCATAGCAGCGCTGCAGAAGCGCGGCACGCAAGTCTGGATGCTCTCAGGCGACAACGTCACCACCGCACGCGCAGTAGCCAAGCGCGTCAACATCCCAGCAGACAATGTCCTCGCAGAGGTCCTCCCGTCCGAAAAGGCCGCCAAGGTGAGCTACCTCCAAGCCACGTTGACAAGCACCAAAGGCGAGCGAGCAATGGTAGCCATGGTGGGCGACGGGATCAACGACTCGCCAGCTTTGACGACAGCAGACGTGGGCATCGCCATCGGCTCCGGCTCCGACGTGGCGATTTCCAGCGCAGACTTTGTCCTCGCTAGCTCACGGCTAAGCGCCGTGCTGACACTGCTGGATCTGTCCAAAGTGGTGTTTAGACGGATCAGAGTCAACTTTGGCTGGGCGGTGGTGTACAACATGATTGCCGTGCCCGTGGCGGCTGGCACGCTGTATGCCGTCACGACGAGCAGCGGTGCGCATGTCAAGCTGGATCCGGTGTGGGCTAGTCTGGCGATGGCGCTGTCGAGTCTGTCGGTTGTGTTGAGCAGTTTGAGTTTGAGGAGTCCCATTCCTGGTATTGGATTTCGGGCAAAGAAGTTTGAAGAGTGAAGTTGCGTGTGGGTTTGTGGATTTTACGGATTATGAATTTTGAATGTTTTAATCGTTTTTTAATATACCATAGAATGCATTTATTAGACTGGAGTATTGTATTTTAGCAAGTTTTAGCTGATATGAATATCGTGAGTTTTTGCTCTCAACAAAGTATACAATTTTTGCGTAGATGTGATCCCGTCTGTTGCACAACAATGTTGAAAAGGACAACAATGTATACGAAAGCAGCAAATTATATATCGAGAACGACAACAGAGATTGCACAGGATTTAGCATTTAAATCTATAAAATATAGAATATACGTAAAAGAAGGAAGTTTTTATTAATAGTCTTTTTAGCATCATTCTCGTCACTATTTCTCGCCAACATTACGTATCTATGTACAGACTTGCATCCTTACCATATCCCCTAATCATTCCACCTATTCAACAACAGAAATACATTCTGTACATACTTTTCAAGCCCCTAGACGCTCTCCCCTCAGTAAAAAGTTCTATTCAGTCAATTTTACAAGGGCGAAGCCCTGTCGCGTTGCACTGGACGTATACTAAGTACGCACATGACCTCCCCTCCTCCCCCCTCCAAGAGCAGCACGTGCGCCATCTCTTAGACGAAAAAGAGTGCATACAACACCCAAAAGAATGTCACATTCAACAATCCCACCCATTATATTCACGTGGCCCTCGAAAAAAAAAAAAAACAGACTTTGATATATTTTCCCCCTCTCATCTACAGGTACATCATAACAATCTACACAGTCTCCATGTACTACTCATATCCCCCCCTCTTCTTGCGGGTGAGTCGAGGTGGCTTAACCATCAGACAAAACGCACCCTTTCACATGCCACCCTACTGTGCAGCTGCCCACCGATCTTTGACGTACTACGAAAGACAAAAAACATCACTTACACAGAATGAATATCAAAGACATGGATGGGGTATTCTCATGATACACAACCAAGTGATACAGTCACAAGCCAGAGACAAAAGACAAGTGTAATGTTTTTGCAACAGACACGCCAGAGGCAGTGTGCATGTATTGTATTCCAGTGGCCCCCCTAGAGAGGATTGATTACCTAACTAAACACTACCAAAATCCACCTCCTTAGCCCATCATGCGAGGTATCCAAAACATAGGAAAAAAAAAGAAAATGGTAAGAAAAACCAACAATAGTGAGACTGTGGTGGGCACGCCATCAAGGCTGCACGTGGTAGTAGAAATTAAACTCCATATTCGCCATGAAGAAGAAAAGAAAAGAAGAATAACAACCTTGTGAAAGATGAAAGAGTATAAATGCCCGTAACGTTTTCGTCAAGTCGCCTTGTCTGCGTAGTCTTCGTAGAATATTATAGTTGCACAAGATGTATAAGATACTGATGCAAAAAGATACGTCCCTCTTGTGCTGTGGACGGAATTAGATGGTGTCGAAGATGTAATGACAAGATAAAAGACTTGAGACGCGACGGGCCAGAAGTTGGAACCAGTCTACAACTCCGTCGAATGGGAAAGAAGAGAGAAGAAGAGAAAAGAATACGCCATGCTGTGTGAAATGCGAAATCATGATGCCTCCATGAAACCGAAACGCCTAAAACACAGAGATAATTCATCGCACGGTGACGGCACCACCGAGAATACGGCTCCACATGCCGCGGCGGTGACGCTTCTTTGCGACACCGTCTTGCAAAGGCTGGTAGTGCTCAGAGCCCATCTCATAGGGGACCAGTCTTCCGGTAGACAGGGTGCCCTTGAGACTGCGCTCCTTTTCCATGGGAGGGGGAATCTGGACTGGTGAGTCGTAGAGGCTGTCACGGAGAGGGGCCTCGTAGACAAAAGGCTCGGCTTCGGAGTCGAGAGGCGTGGTAGATCGGGATTGCTGTCGGCTGGAGGAGCAGACGGACGAAGCATAAGAGCTGGCAGAGCTGCTGTAAGTGAGGCCGGGAGGAGTGATGGAGCCGGCGCGGACCATGCGAATCTGCTCGGGGCTGGCATGGCGGGATCTCGACTGAGCGCGGGATGATGGAGGGCTTGACAAGCGGTTGGCAGAGGCATAGAGCTCCTGCTGGCGGCGCTTCTCCTCGCGGTGACGCATGCGCTTGGCATGGGTGTGCGCAATCTTGTGGCGGACGGGCTCGAGGAAGGCATCGAGTTCGCGGTACAAGTCCTGCTCTTCGATGCGGAGGTCCCACTCGAGCAGGAACAGCAGCTGCTTCTCCATGAGGTTGACCTCGGTGCGGTTGAAGCCGAAGCTGTAGCCGTCAGTGTTGAAGTAGGTGTAGTTGGCCCAGTGCTTGTTCTTGGGAGAGGAGTCGTTGAGGTACTTGGCGGCCAGGATGAGGGCGGCGAGGAAGATGCGGTGGGTAGTGCAGCGCAGGCCGCGAGCCATGGGCTGCAGCTTGGATTTGAGACGGGTGAGGTAGACGAGGGTGGACATGAGAGTCGGGACCTGCACGTTGGAGGAGACAACCAGCTGGGTGATGAACTCTTCAACGGTGGGCAGGCTGCTGTCGCCGGTCTCGACAGACCGAGAGTGGTTCTGCTTTGCGTTCTTGTCATCAGGGCTGTGAGGAGGTGTAGGCGGCAGCGAGTCGGCCTGCTGTTGCTGCTGCTGCCCAGACTCGGAAGTGGTGGGCATCAGATTCGAGTCGCAGGTGATGACATTGTGGGCGGCGTTGGCGAGGTAGGCAATCATGTCGCGGCTGACGGGCTGGTAGACAAACTGCTCGAGGGCGAGTTTGTTGAGCTCGTCCATGGTGAGCATTCTTGACGATGTAGAAGCCATTTTGGTGTTGATGTGTGATTAAAAAAATGGACGAATAAAAATAAAACGCAGAAAACCCTGGTAGATGCTAAAATAAAAGAGCGTCGTCTTGGTCGTCGCCGGCCTCGATGAGTGAAAGTATAGGTGAGTAAAGCGGATTAAGATATAATGAGGTTCGGCGTCGTGTCAAGCCCGTGTAAGTGGGATGACTCGAGAGGGTTGAGGCAGCAAGAGCAGGCCAAAGACAACGAAGCGGGCCAGGAACTGCGAAGCGGCAGGAATATATGGCACGAAAGAATTCCTTTGGTTCCCCCGAAAAAGGGAAAAAAAGGAAAAAAAGGAGGAGTCGTATTAGAGAGGGGAGTAGGGATGGCGAAACAAAAAATTTAAAAAAGAAAGAAGGGAGGATCTTGCGTTGCTCCTCTCGCTCTCGGTGCAGCGCTGTGCTGTACGCGTAGGTCAGACAAAGCCGGTAGGTAGGTAGTCTGCCCAAGGAAGCGGTTCATGTGGCACCTCCAGGACGGAGTGTACAAGTGACCTGGGTCTCTCGGGTAGGGTGGCGCGCCGCAGTGCGGGTGACGTTGTTTTGGTGGCCACGGGGCGGCTGTGCTTGCGCTGCAGGCTGGACGCAAGGTACCTGACAGCAAGGTACTGAATGTCCTGTCCGCGCAAGTCTGAGCGGGTGGAGGGTGGTTGCGTTTGCAAGGGCGAACTGCTTGGTACTGGGGTACTAGCAGACGTAGTGTGATGCGCTGCAGGGAAGCAGGTACCACGCTAGCGGCAAAGTGTGGGGTTGGCGTGCAGGCCGACAGGGGTCTTTACCAGCCGAACTACGGCAGGTTGTAGTGGACAAGGGATGGCCGATGGGCACAAGTCAGTGGCCAGCGGGCGACAGGTATTGGCGATTTAGAGTTGGGGCGGCGGATCTACCGGCAGGGATTGCAGCCAACGCTTGGTACGATTCAGCCAGGCCAGGGAGGGTTGCGAGGCGATTGCTGCGGGCGAGTGCGCGGCCAGAGAGGCGTATGGCGTAAGGCGATTGCGTTGCGGCGGCGGCTGTGCTTGCTAGACGAACCAAGGCTCAGCTCAAGCGAACAATTCCAATAAAAAGAATCTTGACAATTGTCGATGCGACTTTTGTCAAGGTTCCGAGGCCAAGCAGGGTCAAAGCCAAAGGGTCAGGCTAACAGGAGAAGGGCCGCTCGGTGGTGTACTGGTAGCGTAAAAAAAAAAAAAGGCCGTGTCGTTGCGTGCGTCGTACCGGAAAAAGAAAGCAAGGGGTGGGAGATGAAGACGGAACCAGATATCTGCCCTGTGAGGTGGCGTTTTCGACCCTTTTCTTTAATTTAAAAAATTGCAGAAAAAAAGTAGAAGAGGGCAAGAAGATGGAAATTTTCTTATTTGATAAAATGGAAAAGCGTTTTTATCCAATGATGCCGTCTCTGCTTGAATGCGCGTGCAAGGAGTAGACGACAGAAGGTACTTCTAAGCCGGCAGAGGTGATGCAGTGCGGGGATGTCACGGTCGTCTTGCTTTTTTGCTTTGGTGGCGGCCGGTTTTTGCTTTTGGGCTTTGGGCTAAGAAGTGTCCGAGCTGAAGGAGGAAGTTGCGCTTTGTGCCTGACACGATGGAGAATCCGACGGAACTCTGCGTCTGGGGTTTTCTTTTTATGAAGAAAAGTACTTGAAAAAAAAAAAAAAAAAGTAACTGAAAGCGGTTGGGTCGTAGAGAGCGAGCGAAAGCGGTGTTTCGATTTGTCTAAGCGAATGGACAATGGGTCGGGGCGATATTACCTTTGTGTCGTCGACAACGGACGGATGCTATGTAAAGAAGCACCGTTGATGAGAATTTCCTTGATGTAAAGGGTGGATGATTCAACAGAGGAAAGAGACTGTCCGATGCGAAATGGTCAGCGAGAGCAAAAGTTAATATAGCCTCGACTTGCAAAAGGAGTACACCACTGCCAGGATGGTTGGGGCGGCTCCCGGCCGTCGACTGGACTGTAAAGAATTGAATTCTTAAACGGGAATTTGCCCAGTCCAAAGCCAGAAACCAGAGACAAACTATTACTTTGGTGCCCCAGCCAGGAACAAGCTTTCCAATGACTATTGCCCAAGGAGGCCGGTCCACCGTCTGGAATCGAACAGCGAATATAATGGCAGGGTGGGACGATGGCGGTGCTCAGCCGGGCTCTGGAATGCACGCTGTCGAGACAAGAGGCTAGGGAGACACACTGCACGCAGATGCATGTGTGGGGCTGGGCCAAAAGACGATGGGAAGAATATTGGCGGTAATTTCAAAACGAATTGGAAAGAAAAAAAAAATGCCAATAGATTGATGCCACTTACTATTGTCTCTGATGTGCCCAATGTGTCGGTTTGGGGTCGTCGTCGGTCTTGATGGGTGATTTTGCGGGCCGTGGCGGGACTGGTGGGCAGTGCGGGCGTGGGATCTGTTTCTGTGCCTGAACTGCTCTGTGCGCTAGTCCTAGTCCTAGTCGTTGACCTTGACCCTTGTCCGTTGTTCTTTTCAGATGAACGGCTGGCTCGTGACGTTTGCTTTTTTGGGCAGCAAAAAGCTAGTGGGATCGGTTGTTGTTGTTCTTGTTGCTTTTTTTGTTTTCGGCAGAGTTGAAGTTCTGGCCTGGTCTGGTGTGGTCTGTGGTCTGTGGTCGATGGTCCGTTTGCGCAGGTGTTTGTCTCGAGAAATTAAATTTAAAAAAAAAAAAAAAAAAAAAAAAAAAGACCAAATCCGGTTTGGTGCAGTCTATCGTATCCAACGGTATTTGGTTCGTCTTGTCTGATTTTCTTGGACAACTCGCGCTATGTCCAAATTAATTGCCCGAGATGTGCTCAATTCGATTCAATACCCCTTCAGCCAAGAATTCCAGTCTGGCCGACGCCTATTGTATGCCGTGGTGTGGAGTTGAGCGGAGAGGGGTCCAGCCGTACGCTATCCAAGGGTTGGGAGATGAATATGAGGTACAGTAATCTGGCCTCTATTCTATGCAAACCGTTACAATGAATCGGAAAAAAAGGAAGAAAAAAAATGCCCGCTATGCAAGTATCAAGCCAAAGGAAATGAGCCGGACAGGAGAGGAGGAGGAGGAGGAGAACAGGTTGGACAATATCAGATTGAGCGTAGTTAGAATGAAGAGTGAGATAGCCAGTATTAGTAGGCAAAAGAGACTGGCAGCCCAGCTATATCATGTATGAATTCGACTTTTCCACTTCCACAACAAACAAAGTATGGATCCCCCAAAACAGAAATAAACTACAAAGAAGACCTATAAAAAAAACAAGATACGAAACACAAAAGGAGGGGGCCATGCAGCATTGTGTACGACGGCGCAACTCGTCCCAGCGACCCGTTTACGCCACTCGCGCGGGTATTCGTCTCGCTACGCAGCTTACGACTAGTAGGTAAGTCCTTTTGTTTCGCCCAAAGAACGCGGCGCGTAAGTTCTGGCAGCAACACATAGGCGGAGGGAAAGACAGAAATAGCATGGGCCGGCGTAACAGGACGTGACACCGACCGGCCAGACGAAACACGTAAAATAGACGCTGGGCCAATGGTGGCGGCGGTAAGCGAAGGGTCGGGCAAGCGAGTACGGAGTGGCGCCGGGCGGGTAGGAGAAGCACGGTGAAGCATGGGTCAGTGGTGAGTAGTGAATGGACAGAATTGTACGGGAATTATTTTTGAAAAAAAAATAGCATTAATAAAATAATTATACAAAATATTGACAAGCTGAGCCGCTATCAGGCTGCATCTGTATCATGGCCGTGGCCCTGCTTGCGTGTCCGTGTATGTATTATGTACCTATCAAACATGCCAAACCGGCCGACGCCCGCAAACCCTGTTACAGGCAGACAAGGCAACCACAGCCAACGATTTGGCCTCAACCAGTCCGATGGTTAGTCCAATATATCCACTAACTACTGGCCTGAAAAGCCAGATGCTGGCAAATAATCACAACTACTGCATCCACCGCTAGTGGAATTGTCAATTTGTCCCATCTCACTGGCGGGTTCGCCATGCAGTTCAAAACCTGAGACGGGCATACTGGGCCAAATTGATTGGCTGCGGGCTCGTCCAACTTGAAACACGGCGTTGGCCGCCACACCCACGCACGCAGTTCCTGGGCAAAGCTTGCTAGCTTGCGTTCTAGCCAACCAATGTTTCTTTCTTCTTTTTTTTTTATTGCCTTTGCGCTATTAGTGGAGATTCACAAACGCAACTTGGCCAGCGTGGCCCAATCAGTCTCGCTGTGTCGCATGCTTCAGTACGCGCTCGTGGTCGTGTAAAACGGTCGCATATGCGGCTGTGTTGTACGCACCTTGACTATGTATGAGCATATCGCGACTGTGTAACGAATCCCTTTTTTACTCCATCAAGCACTTGCAGGTTGATGCCCAATCAAGCATGAGCTGCAAAGGAGCAAATAATCAATCCTCTTCTTTGCAGAACTCGTACAGCGCCCTCCGCGCCACAGTCTCGGCTCAACAGGTTCCTTTCTTCGTCTCACAATCATCTCGCTACTACCCGCATATCCCACATCTCATCTCATTCTGCACGATACTCACATGCATCATCCCTAAAAACAACATTTCCAATTCTCATCTCCCTGCCATGCAGCCGTAAATGAAGCTAGCAGTCTTATATCACGGTCCCCATTGTGAGGTGGATTTACATTACATTACAGCCCGCCCCTCCTACTGCATGTATCATCGAGTCCAAGCTTTGCTACATGCATCATGTACATGCCGCAGTAGGATAGTATCAAAATGCCGCATCTACCACTGTCAAGGTTTTGACAGGTCTCGGCCACGCCATACCGAGACTGCTTACTCTGCGCCCACACTACTCCTTCTACTTGTCCTGCATTAGCATATCCAGCTCGGCGCCTCCGCCTGGAACACTCCGTTCGGACAGATATGTGCCCGGAAACAAGGCAGGTAGAAAGGCTGCATGTATGCACAGTAGGCCCACAGGTACCTGATGGTATAATACTGGTGGCATGGTGGTCTTCTACTGCGCGTCTACGACACTACACCCCATACTACTCTTCTCATCCACTGTGGCAAGTCCGTATACTGACTGGGTTTCCCGCATTCCACTACAGTGGCACCAGACAAGCTGTAACCTAGCGTTTTCAGAATAATAAGCGAATCAAGGTCCCCAAACGCTTGGCTTTGGCCTGCCTTGCCTGCTAGCCTTGACCCAAGCCACGCAATGAGGGCCACTCGTCGTGTGTTCAGCCCGCCGCCACGGCGCAAAGGCGATCCCAGCGCCTCGCTTCCTAATTGGGTAATAATTTACTCTGGCTCGCAAAAGACTTCAAACACTCTACCGGATTTCAATTCCTGTTTTGTCGAGTCAATTATAGCAGCACTCTTTTTGTTGAAACCCCCGGGCGGTTCATCGCCAAGGTCGAACCCAACCCCCAAAAATGGGCCTCCCGTAACTGGTCAACGGCATGTCGCCTCCGTCACTGGTTCCGCAAGGTAGTACAGTAGTAGAGTCCCTGCTGCTAAGCTTACTTACACACTAGTACTCGTAAAAGGGGCTGTTTCGTCCCCCGCCACAAGGACACATCTGGCGTGGAATGGATCTGCCACCAGTCGTTCCGCATTCCAAAGCCGAGAACTCACTTACAAGTAGCCTCAGACTACACAGCGCTTTTACTTTGGAGAAAACCCCTATTCACTAGGTCAAGAACAATTCCAAAATTAAAAATTAGTAAAAACTCGTTTCACGTAGTCTGGACTGTCAGGAGGCTCCGAAACGAAACATTGCGTCCTGAAGCTGGTGAATACATTCAAGACTTGTAGCTCGTACCATTAATATCCTGGACAGCTTTGCATACTGCACACTCCCCTTTGTCGCATTACGGCCGTTGCAGTGCACAGGCCTACTGCTCTAAAAAAGAATTTTGGAAGCATTATGGTGCCTTTTCGGTACACTCAGACGGGCTGTCTGACAGCTCAATGCTACCTTGAACGGAGCGAAGAAATCCTTGCTCGCAGTGCCCCAAGCTTTTGCATGAACAAGTGTAAAAGCGCCCCCCCTTACTGTCGCATGGGCACTGTCAGTGAATTGGAAACAAGACGGCAAAATGTTTCTCTGTCTTATCCCCTGTCCTAATCCGATCTCGGGGCTGCGATATCAGGCCCGATCAGACCAGCAAGGATAGCCTTGCACGCTATAGGTGTCTCGAGCGAATCTACGAGTTGTGAATTACACTTATAGCAACCAATCTATAATGGACAAAACAACAGCAATCTTCATTAAACTTCAGTGACCCCTTCAAATAATCCATCAGCGACATTCCACACATGACGTAACCCAGGACCACACGATCTCTACAGAAAGGAGCCAATTTCCCCAGTTTGCCTCCCTTGACATGGCTTGCACACGTATGTCCAATCTCAGCCCATTGCAGGCAACCCTTTTCTCGGCTCGGACATTGATGTATCTCTACAGACCGCCAATTCTTTAACCCTTACAATATAAAGATATACCAATTTTGTCATCTTATTTACAGACGCTCGTCTGATACGCAATCCCTCGTCGTGCTGCAAATACCTCAACGCTTAGCTGTTCAAAAAAAAAAAAAAAAGTTGCCCTCCATCCTCATGTCTCAGTTCAGACTTGTCCTGGCTGCCCTTTTCCCACCACACCCGTTCGCACCACGGCCTTGTCCGTCCACAAAGCCCACCTCGGCCGTACAGAGGCTTCTGTAAATCAGCCCAGTCCTGGAATGGACCATCTAAAAAAGGAGGCACCATAATTACTGGTCAGCTCCTCTGCCCGCTGTAACATGTGAGAGGGCAAAAACGGTATAGGCGTGGTACAACAAAAGACCTCGCCTCTTCAAGGGCAGCCAATGACGGCCTCGAACGGCAATTTCTTCTCTACTGGGCCCCTCACAAGACTTTGAGACACTGGAGTGTCTGGCCATGAATTGTTCTTCGCCACTTTATTCTCTCTTTGCTGCGAAATGCAACGCTGCTCAACTCAACGGTACCTGATGCCGTTGTATCCTTTTTTTTTAGGCTTTCTACCGGTTCTACCGATTACTTTCCTTCCCTTAATACTACGGCTCTTTGTTCGGTGTCCCCTTTTGGCGCAGATTTAGCATCGGCGCATTGTCCAAAGGTGGCTTCAGGCTTAGTAGTGTAGTCTCAACCGGGCGTAGATTTCCGCGCTGTAGTACACCACCTTGTTTCCCTCACCTTGTTACGGCCCGATGATGTGTTTTAAGCTGGCGACGACCCTTGCCTTGCGAAAACCCAAATACGAAAGAAGTATGCCAAAACCAACCTGTCCAGTTCAGGCTGAGCTTGGCCCGGCCGTAGTCACGCCGTACGCAACGTTTCCTGCATCTGGTGCTCAGTTCTTTGATGCAGTCTGTAACTAGGCTCTCCGCCGTAGGCGTAAAGGGGGTATCGGATTAAGAGCTTGGTGGCTGCGTAAGATATGCCGGTATCTAAGTTTCAATGTAGCTGCATGTAACGCTCGAGTATCAAGCAAGAATTAGGTATGGAACAGTTGCGGAATTTCTTGCTTGGACTCTTTTCAAAGACACTACTACGTTCTTTACCACGCCAACTAGGTATTGGTATATTATACTCTCTGCTATAAGGCTGCACAGCGGGAGAGCTCCGATCGGCCCCACTGCGAAATACCGACTACGTACGGAGTACACCTCAATATAATCTTGGACCTCTCTTTATTACTGTCAAGCTCGCAGTATATTATATCAAGATTCAGCTCAGTTATTCTGTGCAATTAAGCTCGCAGCAATCATGCTCGTAGACTGGCACCGCCTGATCGTTTCCCTATTTGTAGCGTAGCATTGGCCCAAAACTTTAATCTCGCTAGCCGTTGGCAGCAGAGCAGCCCTTCTCGTAACCACAACAACCTCGGAATCAAAGCCACCCGAAACCTCTTCAAAGGCGCTGTACTGAATCCAATCGCTGCTTGTTGAAAACATTGAGATTCTACTGAGTCAGCCAGCAACATGAGCACAACACCGCGAGGGCGGCGTTTCCGCCCGCAGGAACTCTGCCTCCCAAGTGGTAAGAGAGTCATTGCCAGCCTGCCCGAGGACTTACCCGCTTTGCGACGGCAGTACAGCACACATACGGATCTCGAAGTCGAAGTCGTTGTCCACGGCTCAGACGATCACGTCACCTACCTGCGTGAGATACACAATCACCACGAGAGCCGCCGTGCGGAGCTGCGCAGGCGCATCGGCGACGAAGCCGCTGATGAATGGGAGGATACGCAGCGGCAGCTTGATGCCGTGTCTGGCCAGCTTGCGCGCCTCTCCAGCAAGGATGAGGCGCTGAATGCCAACTTTGGCAAGTTTGGCTACACAGAGGGCATGCGCACGTATGATGGGCCTGGATTGGGCTCTGCGACGCCCAAGGAAGTGCATGGAGGTAGTGCTGGTGATGAGGAAGAAGGCGGGCATAGACGCGGCGCGACGACAAAGGTGCTCAAGATGCCTGTTGTGAAGCAGTGGTTCCATCGCGGTATTATTTGGCGTGCGTCTGAGCAGACGGAGATTATGGCTGTTGAGCTGTTTCTTGATCTCTTATACGGTAAGCCTCGTACATCACTCGGCGTAAACAGACAGTGGTCCTAACAATGCTCAATAGTCGGCATTATTCACTCCAACGGAGAGCACATGTCGGAAGAGCCAACTGGGTACGAGCTCCTCCGCTTTGCAGTAACCTTTATCATGTCCTGGAAAATCTGGGCAGAAATCACCGCTGCCCTGAGCTGGTTCGAGTCAGACGACGTCTTCACTCGCCTCGAGGTCTTGTTCAACATTGCCTGTCTCCTCGGCTTCACCACCAACATGATCAACAGCTTCGTCCACAATGAAGAGCACAATACCTACACGCAACTTGTTGCTTTCTATCTCGCCACCCGTTTCGCGGCGGCCCTTCACTTTGCAGTCACGGCGTACACAATCCCCATGATTCGAGGCATGATGATTGCCTCGTGCATGCAGGTCCTTCTCGCTACGCCTCTGTGGATTGGCAGCATTCATGTCGAGATGCCCTACCGCTTGGCTCTCATTTGGATCGCCATTGTGTTCGACATGTATGGCCAGGGACTCTACATTGCACCTTTCCAGTATGCGCGCCATTCCGGCATGAATACAAAGGTTGGCCAAAAGATTAACAAGTGGATGGAGTATTACCCTGCTCCCAATATTGAGCATAGAGTCGAGCGCACAAATGCTTTTGTCTCCCTGGTGCTCGGTTACTCTGTCGTTGGCATCTTGTTCCAGAGCAACGGTGGCTACAACGTCAATGCGTTTCTTGGAAAGGCTGTTCTCGGCCTGATGCAGGCTTTTTTCTTCAACTGGATCTACTTTGACGTCGACGCACACAACATCGAAATGCACGCTATTCGAAAGTCTGCTACCTCTAGTAAGTGGCGTCCCGTCTATATGACCACCCGTTATCCGTGCTCTTCTTTCTAACAGATTATCAGTGATGATGTGGAACAATGCGCACCTACCATTCATAATGGGCTATATTGTTGCAACATCTGCTCTCTCGCGACTGGTCCTTACCACAGACGTGCCCAACACAAACCCAGAGCAGCTCACTGAGCACTACCACGAGCTTGCAGAAGATCACTTTGGCAGCGGCGTCCGCTTCTTTTACTGCCACGGCTTAGCGATTGCGCTTCTCTGCATGGCCATCATCGGCATGAGCCACGATCATCGCGACACCGATAGCCACCGTCTCTCCAAGCGCTACAGGATGGTGAACCGCCTAGTCGTCGTCCTCGTCATGTTTCTCCTACCGCTGGCCAAGTCTCTTACGTCGCTGAGTCTCATCTCTGTTACACTTGGTCTTACAGTCTGGGTCCTGGTTGTAGAGCTTTGGGGTGCATCGCTCAAAGGCGAGCCGTTTATTGGAGAAAAGGAGTCTCGCAGCGTTATTGGTAAGAGTGCCGAGGCTGCTACCGAAAAATGATGCCTTTCAGCATATTACAAAGATTGCCCATCTTCTTCAATCCTTTCTCTACATACTGATCGGGACTTTTGAGGATATATCGATGAATGAAGGCTGTATCACACAGTGTATATATTGCATATAGTGCCGAAGATAATATATTTTGTTTGAACTACGGGCGGATGTATATGTGGAAAGCGGTTCGTGACTGGGTAACAGAGTCGCCTCCGCTCTTGAGTGTGTTTAATTCAACTGTAAGACAAGCCGCAGTTGATCGATGATGCTCCGCTTCGACGGTCACCTGGTTCTTTCTACAAGTGAGACGTTTACTAATTTCGAGTAAGCTGGTAAAATACACAATTCCCTACATACAATTGAAGAGCTCCTGGGTATTCAGTTGCTTAAAGCCCTTGTCGATTTCGGCGCTCCTTCATCGAACTAAACTCGTATACGCTGGTTGACAAGGTGGCGGCTCTGTTTGTCCAGGTCCAGCTGTTGGTAAGACGGTCCATTGGTTATACCAGACTCTTTACTCATAGTCAGAATTCCACAAGGTATATCTGTTGATTTTCGTTATATCCTTTTATAAATACGATTCTGCTATCATTTCTCAGCACTAAACAGATAGGTAACTATTTGCAGTAGAAATAATTTTCTTTTCTCATTACCATAATCATAATTGCCAGTATTCAACAACCAGTCCCATCATCTTCAATATGAGCCATTCCCGTCCCATAATACCTTACACTACTCTACTCTTTACGAATACGGAACCCATGTCGCGGCGCATGAATTCGAATTGCCTCTCCGCCTTCACTCACACCCTCAATAACAACCTCACCACTATCAATGCTCAGCAACTTCCCCTTATCCCTCGTCGACGACCCAAAATCCGTCGGCCCAACACTGACAACATCTCCCTTCCTAAGCCCAAGCGCCACAACATCAAAGTCCGTCTCATCGACCTTGGCCTCAGCATCATGATACTCTGCCCCCGTAATAGCCTTGACAGCCACATCGCCCGAAATAGTCTTGGGCTCGCCAAGTTCCTTCTCCGCCGTCTCCGCCGCAGTCTTGAAGCGCTCAATCCAAGCATACGTCTTGGGATAAATGCCTGCATAAAACTTATCCCCCGGCAGCAGCCCTTCCATGCCCATGGCAAAGAGTAGCGGCCACACAGCCTCAATGTCCACCAGTGACGGCGCGGGCGTCTTGGCTATCCACTGTCGCCCATCAGCCAGCAGCGTCGTCTCCAGCAAGCGGAACAATTCGGCAAATTCACGGTACGACTCGGCGCGGTCAGCCTGCACGTCGCCCTGGTCGAAGCGTTCACCGGCATAATCGATACGATCTTGCTGAAAGACGGGGTCTTTGGCCAGTGGTAGGTCAGACGATATCAGCAGTTGGGCGAGCCAGCGGAAGACCCCGGCGTCGGTGATGTAGATGGAGAAGAGCTTTTCTAAAGCCTGTTGCTCGCCTGTTGTACCGCGCAGTTTTGGTGCAGCGACATTGAGCTCTTCGAGTCGAGAGAATTGCTGGCGCGAGTCCAAGTATACGTCGCGGCCGATGGCGAGGACGGGGATACGGCGGTATGCGACGCCCAGGCTAGCTAGATCAGGACGCGGCATCATGTATGGTTGCATCTAAACGGAGATATTAGCATCTCTTTTTCTTATTAAATGCAGTATAAGTGGAAACGTAAATACTCACACATTGCGTATAAGGAATCCCGCGAAAGGCAAGGTACCACCTCACACGGGTCGCATACGGTGAGAAGCCGTAATGGTACAGGATAATATTATCAGCCGAAGACATTATTGACAAGGTTTTCTGGTCCAACTCGGGGTAAATGCAATAAGAGCTTGGCCTAGTCAGCGCTAAGCTTATATATAGTTTTATGTAGGATCATCGGCTTAATATATCGTAGCAAGATCGCGGGGAGGGAGCATCTTGTGGGGTGAGTGCTATGACATAATGGCGGGGATGCGCTTCGGCTTAATGGCAACATGTGTATCGGCTATATACATTTGCGAGCCTCCGTTATGCATCAAATTAGTGTTAAATGCGTGCCTCCTTGTGAAAGTAAAAAGTCCTTCACTATGACAAATCATGCGCGGGACGCAGGAGATGTCGCCGCCCTGCAAGCTCCAAATCAGCAACACCATGCGCTTAGGTGGAACCAGTGCATACGGAGCAGCGATGCACAGTAATGCAAGAACCTACAGTAATGTAGTCCTGCATGTTGTTGCATATCATGCCTGGTAGTATTGGTTGTATAAGCGACTCACAGTCACAATGCTCGCCATGTAAGTGCTGCTTTTAGTTTCAATTTCATAATCATTCCATATGCCTCTATGACCCTGCTTGCAAGAGAAAAGAAAACGAGACAAAACAATCAGCCCATCTACACTGTACATGAGGACAAAGGAAAAATTGATCCAACACAAAACTTCATCAGCCATTGCTTGTCTTTGAATACAATCGCAACACATCAATCGCCTCGGTCCATCTCGCAATTGGCATCTTCTAATACCCGCAGGCTCAAAAGAACACTCTCCTAACCTATGACTCTCTTTTGGCAAGAGTGAGGCTCACTTTTCTCAAGCGTCGTCCATATTCTTTCGGGCTCGTGTTGAGCTTCCAGTAGCTATTCGATACTGCCTGTCCCAAAGGTTATCCTGAAAGGTTTAGGTAATGTATTGGAAACCTCCACGCCACATTAGCGCGGCAGCGGATACGGGGCTACTGTATGCCTCTAGTTGTAGTAGCCATTCGTACGAGCGCTCGCCTGCTGTTCAGAGTAGTCCTCAAAGTAAGGGTGGTTGACAGCAGCCTTTGCGGAGATTCTGCCAGCTGGGTCATATACGAGGGTAGCCTCGAGAAGGTCCAAGCCCGCATCGTCGAGGTTATGGCAGAGAGGAGCCGAATAGTCTCGCCTCCACTTGGGGAATGAAGCCTTGAAATCAGGGTACGATGTGACGCCAGGCCACACCTCTTCCGACGGAGTTCCAAGAGCACTGGCCACAGTCAGCATGCCACATCAAGGTGAATCACATTGTAGAGTATCATACCGGAAAATTTTGAAGATTTCATCGATTTCAGAGTCGCCGGGGAACAGAGGCTTGCGAGTGCACATCTCCGCAAAAATGCAGCCAACAGACCACATATCAACACCGGTGGAGTACTGTCTTCCTCCGAGAAGAATCTCTGGTGCACGGTACCACAGCGTAACGACCTCGTGCGTATAAGTTCGTAGCGGCACTCCAAAGGCGCGAGCCAGACCGAAATCAGCCAGCTTCAGGTTACCGTCCTTATCGATGAGGAGGTTCTGCGGCTTCAGATCGCGGTGCAACACGCGGTGTGAGTGGCAATATCGAATACCTTCACACATTTGGAGCATAAACTTCTTGATGACAACATCGCTGAGGCCAAGCCGTGACAGTTGTATAGACGAGCCTTCGGGAAGAGCCTTGCCGCGTCCTCCGTCGCTGACGGGTAGCGCCTCCATGTATTTCTTGAGGTCGAGGTCCAAAAACTCAAACACTAGGTACAGTTTATGCCCGTCCGCGTGTACAATGTTGTATAGACGGACAATATTGGGGTCTTTCATTTCTTTCAGGAGCGAAATCTCGCGGATCGCAGTACTCGGAACGCCTTCGTCTTCTGCCTCGAGGCGAATCTTCTTGAGGGCCACTATGCGCCCGCCATTGAGGAGGTCTCTGGCTTTGTAGACGACACCATAAGTGCCTGCAGGAAGAAAGTCGATTAGTATTGGAATGAGGCGAGTGACGACATCGCCCAGAAAGTAGCGAGCAAACTTGAGCAATCATGTACTAACCTTCTCCGACCTTTTCCAACTTCTGATAGTTATCCATGGTGAATATGAATGGCGAATTCGTAGGCTATGAGAAATTGACAAAGAGGTAAGGTCAAATACGTCAAACAGCAACTCCTCGTGCCGGGAACTTGGCGATGGTAGTCTGCTTCTCGTCGCCCCTTGGAGGATTTATCACGATCGCGAAGGAGGGGTTCTGGACGTCGAAGCGGGACGTTTCGTCGAACCGAGAGGGCTGGTCAAAAGAGCGACAGGTAGAGTGAAGGGGGGGAAAGCTAAATGGTTAGTGCAGTCTCGGCCATCAAACAGATGGATTAGCGACGAAATCTAGGTGCCACAAACGGCTGCTGCACAAGATTTCCCTGCAGATGGCTGTGGAGATTCGCACGTCTCCCTTTGTTGTCTGGAGCTGCAATGTATGTTTACTTTGTCCGACATTTGGCACATTCCGTTTACAAGATACTATGGCCTGCGTTGCATATTTCGCGAGTATGTATTAAAAGAGATGGAAATGCAGTGCAAACTGAGTCCTTAATTTATGCATGTTTGCTTTTTATGAATTCGAAATCGTTATTTCGGGGTTATTGTTATTATGATCGTCTGACGTTCAACACACAACACCCCGCGCGTCGCGTTTTGGCGGGGCGTATCGATAAGGTTTCTGTTGTCTTTAGGTGCCACAGCGACCGTCATTCTTTGTTCACAACAGTTCTTTGACTGCCTTTATACAGCATCATCAACCGGATACATTCGGACGCATGTTGCGGTAGCCTTGGGGGATTTATTCACACATTCCAAAAGCCCTTCTGAGGTCCGAAATCCAAACGCCTTCTTCGCCAGCCCCACGCTATTACTCCTTGACGCGTTCCTACCCCGATTCTTTACGCTTCAAATCCAATATTCGACTCAGCTTCAGTGTGCCCTTGGCGCCCCAACCAGACGGCCCAGATTCTACATCTGGTCGAACAGCAACGTACCAGCTCCAAGCTCTCCTATCCAGCTCATCCTTGCGCAAGACGCTAGACCAGCTATCGAACAAAATACGTAGCGCACCCAAAAGCCTTCCCAGGTTCTCCTGCTTCTCTTGATTGGCGGCAGTTAAGGTCTTTTTGGCTTCGCCTTCGCCGCCGCTACCACTCGTCGCCGTAGCAAACGATCGCAAGAGATAATTCCTCGCGCCTTCGGGACGATGTATAGCCATACCGACAGTCGTAGCCACAGGCTTCGTATCCTGCGTGTCCAGGCCCCAAACAGCTTCGCCAGAGAAGCTCGATGTTCTGTGCTGTGAGGAAATGGCATCATTGATACATTCACGCATAATCCGCCAGCGATCAGGTCCTAGCATCACACCTCCATACCACCGCGTCAAAACGACGACCGTATTGGTAATGTCAGCTTCTCGCATGAGCTCCAGCATAAACTTGCCACATCCCCCCTCTCCATCATCAAATGAAGCCTCTTGTTTCAGGGGTGAATTGCCGTAGCTCGTACGTATCGCCCAGGCATTATGAGTAGCTGTTTCTAGCTCAGGCTTCTCCGCCATCAGCTGCTTGATGAGATTCGCACGCTGTGCTGCTGAAGATACTGGCGCAGCGTGGCCGATAAACGTAGACGCTCGTGACGTAATCTTCTGGCTCGCTGTCCACGTCTTAGGTTTCTGCTCAGGCTGCTGAACAGGCTCTGTTGAACCCTCTGGCGCATCTGCAGTCTCTTTCCATGCGTAGTCTCCCCGCTTCAGAACAGGAATCTCACGTCCCATGACACGAACCTTTGGCTGGCCCTCTGATATTTGCATCTCTGGCCCCGGTTTGTCAATCCCCAGACTCACAGCCTTGGACTTTGAATTCGCGCTGACAACGGCTTGCGCCAGGCTCAGCCTGCTACTCGGCGGCTGTTCAGGCATCGTATATCGTAGAATTTCAACCGCAAATGCAAGTACAAGCGGCGCTCTATTGGTGAAAATGGTTGTGTTGCGGATGAGCTCTTCGTCGTCAACGAGTGGCAACGTCAGTGAGCCCTCCAGCTCCTCTGGCGTCATCGACGCATAGTCCAAGTCATGCTTATTAGGCTCGAGCTTAGCTTTTTTGGAAACTGGTGATGTTGCATCCTCGGCAGTGCGCTTTGTGGCCTTTTTTCCGTGTGTTTTGCACGCTGTGTGGAAGCTCTTTGCCAGCTTAGTGTCATTGAGCACCTCTTCAAGATCAGACAGTGGTGCCTCAGCAATCTGGTCGATGCTATTCACAGCCATGGTTAACAGCAATCCATGCATTGAAGTGGAATTGTTAATTGCGTACCTTTTGAGACTCTTTGCTTGGAGAGCTTTGATGTATCCCATTGATGCCATCATCGACACTTTACGCGACGTGAACATGCGCAGGAGCTCCTGCAAGTCACCCTGTGCAGACATGGCTGCTCAAAGTCCTTGCGTATCAATTAAAGGCTCAGTTTCTCCGTATTGTAGCCTGTACCTCGTCGCAACCACCTTCTGTAACTTAAAGAAGAACGTTGTAGCGGGCGAACATCGGCATTCACAAGGTTCTATCCAGGGTAAGAATGAACCGTGCATTCGCGCCGGATGAGCTCCCCAGATCAAGCACGGACCCGCACCTCCGATCCAGCACCATCGGGCCGTTGCGCCTCCGGCACCCGAGTTTTTTTTGACCACGCATATCAAAACCAAGAAACTTCATACAGTTGATTGACATCTCCCGCAGACCAGGGAGCACAATCTGCTTAAACCACAAAATCACGGAATGATTACCCAATGAACACTTGTCCCACGCGCGGCGTCATCCGAGCCGCTGGACGGACGCAATGGCGCCGTCTCGCAAGCTCCTCCAAACCACCACGGCCAGCGTCACCAAAGTCGACAAAGCAGCCGCCGCGAGTAACTCGACCTTATAAACCGTACGAATTCTTCCATACCAAAAATACTCTCCCAAGAACGCACTAACATAGGACGACAGCACGCCGCCAAAACAACCACAATCCCCGCCTCCTCCACCGCCCGAATCTCATACCCTCCTCTCGCTCTGGCGCGCAAGCTGGCTACCCCTCAGCGGCGCAGCCCTCCTCGCCGGCGCCCTAGGCTTCTACATAGTCGGCACGTTTGCTGCCTCGTGCAAGTCCGCAGGCCCATGCTCATGCGGCGAACACTCGACGCCCACGGGCCGCCCGCCCGCGCTGACGGGCGACAACGCCGAGCAGTTTGACAAGGAACTCGATCTGCCAGAGTGGTGGATGGGCATCACCAAGCTGCGGCGCAAGCTGGCCGAGCACGCGAGCGGCAATGTACTCGAGCTTGCGATGGGATCAGGCCGGAACCTAGAGTATTACGACTGGGCGCCTCTGATGGATGTCGCCGCCGCAGCAGCAGCCAAGGCCTCGAAGACGGAGCCGAAAACGAAACCCCAAGAGCTGCCCGCGGGAATAACTTCCTTTACCGGTCTCGACATATCAATAGACATGCTCGACGTAGCCCGCAAACGCCTCACGAAAACGGTCCCGCCCCTCTCCGCCTCCGAACCAATCGTCAAAGCAACCTCCATCCCTCAATCCACCGGGGGCCAGCTCTCTTTCCTCAACAACCGCCTACGCCTCGTACACTCGGACGCACATAACCCTCTCCCGCCACCACCGAGCGAGACAAAATCTACCAAATACGATAGCATCATCCAGACATTTGGGCTCTGCAGTGTCTCAGACCCGGTAGCCGTATTGGGCAATCTCGCGTCGGCAATCAAGCCGGGTACGGGAAGGATAGTGCTTCTGGAGCACGGCAAGGGCTTTTACGGGCTTGTGAATGGGCTGCTGGATAAGAATGCGGGAAAGCACTTTGGCAAGTACGGCTGTTGGTGGAACAGGGATATTGAGGCGTTGGTGGATGAGGCGGTGGCCAAGACGCCCGGGTTGAAGATTGTCAAGGTCGAAAGACCGAATGTGCTGCAGATGGGGACGTTGGTTTGGGTTGAGTTGAAGATGGAGGAGGGTGGGAACTAGAGGCGTATGTGTGGTGCACCTTTGGGAAGATGAGCCATTGTATAATAATGCGTATACCTTGTATTATATAAACAAGCATAGCAAGCTTCGGAGCTGGTAACACTTTTTTTTTTTGTTAATTTACTTCATTTATACAAGCACGACGGTCACCATGTAGTGTTGACGGGATGCAATTTAAAGCAAAGAGTGGCATGCGCGCTTTTGTTTACCTCCGCTGACCTATATGTAAACTTTTCCCCCTGTAAACGCCCGAAAATCAAACCCCCGAATACTCCTACTTGCTTGTCCGTAATTGCATGTAAACCAAAACCTCCCAAAAAAGCCAATTTTGTCTTGCCGAGTCGCAACCAAACCTTTTTATATACAAACATAGTCCTACATATCCACAACAGAAACAGGGTTCCAAAACCATCGTGAACATGGCTTACTAAAAACAACTTTATACAGTGAAGGGCGATTTTCTTTTGCCAGTTGGCGGATATCATCAAGGCGTAGACCATACGCCATCATCGTACAGTGTCGAGACGCTTAGCAAGCGTCGAGAAGGCCGTCGAGCTCGTCAATCTCAATGCTCTCGGCACCCTTGTCCCATTCGAAGAGCATGTTCAGCTTAAGCCAGTTTTCATTTGCTTCGTCCTCCTTGCGGGAGGAGGGACCGACGCTAGGCTTCATAGCTGGGCTGGCAAGGAAGGCGGTGGCGGTAACAGCGCGGCTGTCTCCGAACCACATATCGTCACGGAAGCCATACTCGGCGAGAGTAATGCGGTCGCTAGCCTCCAGTGGCGGTTTTTCATCACTGAGCTTGCGCTTGAGCAAAACGTCTGCTGTCTGGGTAAACTCGCGCTCATCCTTTTCGAGGGGAGGCGAGTCGTGGCGAAAGTCGCGAGGGACGCGCACGCGCTGGGAAGAAAAGGAACCAAGTGGCGTTCCGGGCAGAGCGATATCCTCGGCGGCTTCGTCGAGCTCCTGTGGCGAGAGGTCAACTTCTGGGGACGGGCTAAGCTCGCGGCGACGGCCCTCGACATCATCGGAACCCGAGTCATCCGTAAGAGAAACCGACGGCGTAATGACGGCAGGAAGAACGGGTGGCACAGCCGAGGGTTCAGGCAGCGACTGTCGGGGCTGAGTAGTAAGGAAGAAGTAGGTGCGGCGAGGATGCACCGTCTCGAGTTCCTTTGCCAGGGGACAGGGTGACAGAGCTGACCAGCAAGGGCGCTTTAGGTAGGAAGCAAGACGAGAGGAAATAATAGCACATGGGTTCGCAGACCTGAGTGAAGCTGTTAGCGCGCAAGTTTCATTGGTTCAGGCAGTGACCTAAGTCAACTTACTGTTGTACAGAGCTAAGGGTCTGGCCCAAGACAGTAGCAAGGTCCTTGACGAGGTGAGGGCGGTTGCCAGTAGTCTGGAGTTGGCCAATGACGGCTTCGACAATGTCATCGTTGACGGCCTTGAGGTCGATCTCGGTAGTATTGGGGCTATCTGCCATCTCGACGCTCTTTGTCAGAGTCGGCGATGGAGGCGGCGTTTGCTCGAGAGCCTCTGCGGGAGGAGCTTCAGGATGCGAACGTTTTAGGCGTTTGCTAGGATGCGACTCGGTCGACTCGGTGGATGTAGTAGAGGAGAGGGGAGAGGCAGAAGAGGAACTCGAGGAACGATGCGATTTTGACGGCGAGGTAGAAGTAGATGTCGAAATAGCGGCGGCACGGGCAGCATCACGAGCGGCGTGCGTCACTGGGATATGAATGCCCAAGCTGGGCAGGGATAGCGACTTGCGCCGAGTGTTGTAAGGCATGATGGCGGCAGCCTAGAAGGCGGCGCTTTATACAGTCAGGTGTGAATTAGAAGAGGAGATGGCGTCGCTGCGCAGCTGAATTCAATGGAAATCAATCCGAATTGGCAATGTTTCTATAACAGGCCGAGGGGGATTCGAGGGTGTTGCAAACAACTCGGGGGGGGAGGATGTGCGCCGGGTCTGTTTGCGAAAGGGGGTACTCGACGAGGTCTGGGTGTAAGACGTGACGTTATAGGGGAAGATCCCAACGTTGCCAGAGAAAACAATGTTGTTGCTTCCTATCGCAGAACCAAAAGTTTCGTTGAAACTGCAAGATAATAATACAGAGCCCTGGGAAAAACAAGGAGGCGAGGGTATGTTTGAGAGGGTTGCGAGGAGAGGAAAGGCAGTGAATGTCTCGGGCGCAGTCGGGGGGTGTGGGAGAGGCGGCCGGCAGAGGGAAGGTTTTGGGTTGGAGACTTTTTTTTTTTTCAAACACAGCGACTGGGGGCCCCCAAAGGCTGGTGGAAGGGGGGACCAGTTGGTTAGTGAGTGGGTGGCGCAGGACAAGGCAAGAGCTCAGGCGATAGGCGGAGGGTACGTACCGGGGACCCAGGGAAGTTAGCAGCTTGGCCGGGAACAGAAGGCAAGAGCAGGCAGGAAATGGGCAGGAAAGAGGCAGCAAGCACGAGAGCTTTGAACTTTTTTTTTCTTCCCCGGCGTTCCTATTGGCTGGGGCGGAGCGGGCATGGGTGCCGAAGTGGGGCTCCAGAACGTCAGACCCCGACGAGTCTGCAAGCACGGGCCACGACCCGGCCCAGCGACGGCCCAAATTGGGCAAGGGAGGTGCATTCCAGGCGTCTGCAGGGGTTCTTTCTTTTACTCGGCGACGAGATGACTTACATCTGGCTTATTACAACAGTATTTACTCTGCTTGAATTTGCCATAGATGGTTATTTCAAGTCAATCAACGATTCATTAAAAAACTGGCAAATGCGAGTGTAACAACACAAAATAGGCAGCACCTTTTCGGGTGTAATCCACCCCCTCCTGGCTGCCTAAAACGTCACCAGCTGGCAGACCGACTGACTGGCACTGGCAGCAGTGCGGTTGGTTGCCACCATGACGACCAGACAAACAAACGGGCGACTCGGGGGAGCAGAATGGTTACACTCGATTTTCATCCTGCAGCCAATGCTTACGATACATACTGTACTGTAATTTATGCCTCTTTAGAAAAAAAGCAGTCTCACCGCCTACACTGGTCCTCGGCTGCCTGCACAAACACTGATCAATAGTCTTGGACTCTTACACGGGCGCCTGTTGTAAGAAAAAGCTGCTCACCGCAACCCACCAACCAACCACCGTCACCCGAACTAGGTAACGACCCCTCAGCAGAGAATAAGAAAAGAAAAATTCATCCATGCGCGACCCCAAGTCATGCACCATTCACCATCTCATCACCACGCAGTCACATCGCGTATCGCCCGCTCCGAGACCCTGAGCCGGCACCTACGGAGCACTATTACCTACACATACGAGTAGTACTACTGGGGCCCAGGTGCGAAAGGGAGTGCTGTTCCAACAACTACGGAGTATTCGTCCCAGAATGAACAAAAACAGGAACCAGAAGAAAACTAGAAGAAAAGAAAACCCACTTGTGCGTCCACTTTCCCAGTTGCCAGAAAACCCACCTCCCTCTTTCATCACGCAGACTCTTGTCTCCGTCCGGGACGGATGGACCCAAAGCTGCGGCTCTTTTTTTCTTTGGCTCCCCTACTGGTCCAGGGTCCAGCTCCTCCTGGACATGGGTTGTGACATGGCAGAAGATGATGCGGGAGAAGGGGGCGGTAGGCGCGGGCGGCAAATGAGAGCCACATGGCAGGGTATCGGTGACTCCAGGTTTTGATGCCATCGCGGACGGTATATAATACTCGTAGGTTGGTTTCCCTTTTGACGAACTGGAGTTTACTATACCATGGCCATGAATCACTCTTTTGCCATTCAACATGTTCCGAGCCCACCTTGCCAGGTAGGACACACGAGCAGCGGGAAACTAGTCTCGCGTGCCTTGTTAGGTGCCGAAGATCCGCCTCGCTGGCCCGCAAGCCACAGTACCTATCCAATGACAAAGGACGTATTTCATCATTGTCAGTCAGGAACTGGTGGCATGCGGTAATATCAGTCCAGTCTACGAATTTGCTTATTCTCGTGGTAAATGGTTTGGAGCGTCTTTACCTTATTCTCGGCGGCTTCCATAACACCAGACTGAAGGTTGCCAATGCTTGCTATTCCTGCTAAAATAACGCATTGTCGTGTCGTCGCACAAGTAGAGTTTCGTACCATTGCGTTACCCCTCACCACTCGAACCAATCGCTCACCAGTCCGTATGCGAAGCTTTTTCTTACCGCCAGGGACCTAGTAAGCGAAATGTCGGAGCTGCGCAACCATGACTCTTGTCTTGCATACGAGTACATCATATGCATTATGATCTGCATCTCCAGGCATCATGGGAATAAAGGCCCTTTGGCTTAGACGCAAAGCATCGACAAGGGGGGCGCTCCAGTTGCAAGGACGTTGCCTGTTTGTGTCCTGCATTTCCCATCGCCCGTTTAAACCGGGTCCGCCCAGCAGAGGCGATGTAAAGTGGCTCTCGGGATGTGCCTCTGCGTGGTGTGTGTATGAGTCGTGACATTGACGAAACACCCCCTCTCCTGTCCTTTTTTTTTTTTTTTTTTCCTCGCACCCGGGCAAACCGCGCGGACATGCACTGCGTAATAAGTGCTCGTATTCTGTAAATCCCGCGGGCGGACCGATGCGAGGCAATTAAAGCTCCCTAAAGGATAACTGTGGTACACCGTCATAGCCGAGGCCATGCACGCATTACAGCTCGACTGTTGCATCAATCACCGAGCTACACCAAATTTACGATTCTCTATACCCATAAGTGGCTCGGCTACCATCTTATGACGAGTCAAATTGCTTAGCCCAAACTCAACTTTTCCTACGCAAGAACTCAACCTGTAACAAAGTAGAAAATCATGCCTTACACTTAAAGATGCGCTAATCCATAGCGCTATTCGCAAAACTCGCCAATCGAGAAGACCAAAGAGAAAAATAGTTCCGAAGCCAGTCCACCCAAAAATGCACTCGTAACCTCCTTTCTGCTCTCCATCCAGTGACACCATCGCATCTCGTCACGATGCGGCTCTGCTGTGACGCTAACGAAAACCTTGTCCAAAGGAAGCGACAATTGGTTGTTTGCGGCCTAGGAAACTCTATATTCAGCCCAGCTTGTATCTACCCCTCATTCATCATTGCAGCTACATGATGTTCAGCGCTCAAAATAGCAGCAAACTGCCTGTAATTGTCCAAACTAAACAGTTTATACAGCGCATTTACTACGTAGAGAAAACGGTCGTATGGAGCCGCGGCAGCAGAGCGGCCTCGGAAATACGACCCGGCCGCGCTAAATACTACTCGTATGAAAGGAGCAACGCAACCCGCCGGTTCTTCTCCTACTTCTCCCGGTCCGGAAGGAGCCTTTTTGCTGTCTGCAATGTCCAATTTGCCAGGCCCAAATCGCCCCGCGTGGCCCAATTTTAGAGAGAGTGAGCAGTGGATACCTTTCTGATCCTCTTTTTGCTATTTACAGTCGAGTTGACAAGAAGAGAGAAAAAAAAGGGTCCTCCCCGTCTGGCTCTTTCATTCCGAGTAAGTAATTAATAGTTTGCTGCTCCGTTTTGGGACAAGAGCGCGGCGCGGCTATTGCTTCCCTTTGGTCCGAGACGAGGCGAGGCAACGCTAGGCAAAGAGGCTCCATTCTCCCGTCTTGTTCTTTTGGGCAAGTTGCGCATTGCCCCTGCTGTAATTAATCGTAGGCAGTAGATTATCTCACTGGGCGACTGAAACAGATCTGTGAGTGACCGGTGCTGGCGGTCCGCGGCGCCATATTACTATATGCAGGGTCTTCCGACGGGCATTAGACGCCATGTGTGAGTATGCACCGTCCGGGCTCCGTGCCGAACTCTCCATCCACAGACCACGAATATCGTAACCATGCATGTATTACACTTGCAATGGCAAATGTCTCTGCTGGCTTCAGCTCCGTGAGAATGACTTGAAAAGGGCTTCTATATTCATACTATATGAGATACGGTCAACGATCTTAACGGTGCTGCGGCATTTTCGTAAACGGCCCGCCTCCGGTATAAGCACTTGTACAACCATTGCAAGGAGTACATGCCATAATGGCATTCATAAGCCGAATATGCAAAATGAGAGCCATGAAACAATAGTTAGCTTCTTTTTCAAATATCAATTGGCCATAGTGGGCATCTGGCAACGAGGGAAAGAAATCACAGACCAGGTCCCGGGTAGCCTCAACCAGGCAGGAGAGCCAAAGCCATTTGTAATTGACATCACCATTTGCATTATTGGCCAAGAGTCACGAAATTCAAGAAAGTCGTACCAACCTTGAGAAACGATGACTACCATCTTCATCGGTCAATCCACGCCCTTTCCCAGAGACGTGCATGCCTCAGCCCCATATCAGCCTCCGAGCTCGCTTAGGCGGGACTTGCGGGTGCATAAATGGCTAACAAGAGACCACCAAATTTACACCATAAACTGTCTGTGAACCCATCACTCCCAAGTACATACCGCTGTTTCCCATTTGTCATCGCCGTTTGACTAACATCGACCACCATAGACCACATCGCGAGATCGCAACGCCGTCTCACCATCTTAATACATATAAAACACCTTCTCCCTCAATCATAACTCACAAAATCTTGCACACACGATCCTCTTCCAGTAGTCTTGCCCTCTGTTAGCAGCAACAACAACAGCTCCTACTTCAAAATAACACCCTTTCCCCGCACCACACCCCGCCATCTCAAACGTCCACTTACACCATCCTCACTCTCCAACAATGGAACTCTCCTTTGAGACCTACGACGTCTTCACAGACACACCCTACAAGGGCAACCCCCTCGCCATCGTCACCATCCCCGCCAACACCCCCAAGCCAACACAGGACCAAAAGCAAGCCATAGCCAGCGAATTCAACCTCTCCGAAACAATCTTCATCCACGACGTCGCCGACCCGGCCTCCGAAACCTCCCGCAACGTCGACATCTTCATCCCCGTCACCGAAATCAATTTCGCCGGCCACCCAACCATTGGCGCCGCCGTCTCCCTCCTCCCCAAGGGCGTAACCACCATTGTCACCCGCGCCGGTCCCATCCCCGTCCGCAAAACCGGTCCATCCTCTGCGCAGGCGTCCATTCCTCACAATGTCCACGCGCACAAGAAGCGCCTCCGCGACGTACCTGGCATCGAGTCTGCAGCCCTCTCGGCAACTCCGCTAATTCGCGATGCGGAGCTCAGCGCACCCGTCTTCAGCATCGTCAAGGGCATGACGTTTATTCTCGTCGAGCTCCCGTCGCTAGAGACCCTGGGCCAGGTCCAGCAGACGAGCTTCAGCCCGCCTACTGAGCAGCTGCTGGATCCAGAGTGGCAGAGTGGCCTGGCGTGCATGTACTACTTTGTCCGCACTGGGGTGAGCGGCGGCGAGAATGGCGTGCCTGTTGTGAAGCTGCGCACCAGAATGGTTCTCCCGCTGTTTGAGGATCCGGCTACCGGCTCTGCGGCGTCGGCTCTGACCTCGTACCTCAGCCGTGTCAACAAGGAGCAGACTACCCCGGTCTGCAGGTATGAAATCACACAGGGCGTTGAGATGGGCAGGGAGAGCAATATTGTTGTCGAGATTACCCTCAAGGACGACGAAATTGATACTGTTCACCTTTCGGGTAACGCTGTGAAGGTTATGCAGGGCAGCTTGACTGTTTAAGTTACGCACGAGTGGCAAAAAAAAAGTTCATAGTCGTGTGCATAACGTTTTAAAATCCATATTACCTATGCTTAAAAAGAAAAAACCAACTTTTTGCGCCTTGATATTATCTCAAACACCATAAAACTACCCTATAATACATTGATACATTATACCTTAGTGCAAGAAAGCCGCCTGTGATGGCTCTTGAGCGTTGCACCTCCCAATGCAAACTCAGCTTCAGGACAGCTTCCCGCCTATGTCTGATGTCACATCTCGCTATTCCTCGAGAATTGTTCTGAAGCCTTTCCGTAAAGTTCCCGGAACCCGTATCCACAATCCGCGTCCCACTTATTCCTGTCTTGTCCTTTCAGCAAAGATCCTAGACTCGCTGAAGCACAGATGCAAATCGCTCCGCAACCTGTAAGGATAAGTGAGTCAGCATTAACGGTCAAAATCAATATCATTAGGGTGGAAACCTACCTCTGGAATCGATTTGACGAATGGTAGCTCGAAAAACGTGTACTTCTCGTTCTTGAGCAACTCCACAACAGTGTACATCAAGCCCCATGGCTGAGGCCAGAACCCAATCAGCCTCTCAAGGAAGATCCTCGTAATCTCTTGGCGGATCTCTGTATCCTCCGGGTCATTCATATTTTTGCCGAAAATGTACAAAATAGTCTGGCTGAAGAAATCTGTGAGCTGCATAGGATACCGCAGCTGGTTGACCATGCTAGACAAAAGATAGTATCGCGCCTCAGCTGGCACTTCATGGATAAGAACAGACAATGCAGCTACGCCAGCCTCGTTGCCAGTCACATTGATCGACTCCCCGTCCCTTGATAGCTGCTCGGCGGCATGGTGACCAACATACATCACCATGGCATTGATGACATGCGGATTAGCAGAGACCGGGATGTGGCCGAATGTTGTGTCGTTGGCGTTCTTCTGCGTCATCGTATGAACCACCTGGGCCATAATATCCTCAGAAGGACCGCTTTGCAGGACCTTGTCAATCGCACCCAGGAGACCGGCATCGCTCAAGGTTTCCTTTGCCTGATCAATGAGCCCAGGATAGATCTTCATCTCTGTTCTCTCAGATTTGTCAGACCCCTTGACGTATGCATGCTGAGGGCTTGCAGAGAGAACAGCATTGAGTAGCTGCGTGCAATGGAGAGGAATGCTGGAGCAGAGATCCAGAAAATGGGCAGCAACAAAGTCAGGAAAGTCGTGCTGTAAGACGACGAGGAGCTTGAGCGTGGCTCTATACATTTCCTTTGCCACTTGCGAGACGTTGAAAGCCTTGAGTTGCTCGCTGAGGCAGTCGAGAAGTTGGCAAACGAGCTTTGAGAATGGCTGCCAGCCGGCATAGTTGGGTGCTGACAATAGAACCGGCAAGAAAGCACGGTGTTGAACAAGTGACAGCCAGCCGAAAGTAAAACCCGGCAGGTGTTTCGGACCTAGGACTTCAAGGCGTGATGCAACTTTCAGTATGATCTGCATAGATTCATCCTCGGGAAGCTCGTCACAAAATGCGTGAATCTCGTGAAGAACCATGGAGAACACACGGAAAAAGACCCTCTGATTCAAATGCTCGCCACGCTTCATGTGTTGGTGATACAGAACGAGAGAGAGAATGACCAGCACAGAATCCAAAAAGGATGCTCGGGATGGAGAGCTATCAGTGTGAAGACGGACAAACACGCCGATGAGTTTCGCCAACGCGTCGGCTCGGGCAAAGTTGTCCCCACCAATACCTCTGTGCATCATTTGGTCGTATCTATCAACAGACAAATCCATTGCTGTGCGAATGAAGAGGAAGAAGTCATCTCTGCCGCGGATAACGTCGGTCGTACGCAGCTGCTGTATAAAACCATTGACGACCTTCTGAGACGCGTTCTGGTTGCTGACAAGGTGCACCCATTCATCAAACACGTATTCCATCTGGTCCTGTCTGAGGCTCGTCTCGCCGTCGGCGCTCTGCGACGGCTGATAGAGACCGGAACCGACAAGCTTGCCCTTGAGGCGCTGGCCGACCGCCGAATCAATGTCTTCATTGATCCATGTCCAGGCTCCTTCCAAGGTGCGGACAAAGTCAGCATACAAAGCAATAGGGCGATTGTTCAAGAGGACAAGATCAAACATCTGCTCAAGGAACTCCAGAGAGCCGTCCTTTCGAGCCTCCAACGCCTTAGACATCGCAAGATCGATATTGCGCCAATCCAATAGATCCGTTCGAAGGAGCGCAGCGAGCAGAGGCATACTGAGAAAGTTTGCGCCAGGCTGTTGGCTAAACAGAGCACGAACGCGACTGTTGAGGCCTGGGCCGGAAATCTTGCGCAATGTTTGCAAGACATGGACAAGGCTCTCCAGTGTCAAGTTATCCTCAACTTGCTGGAAAATGAGCGTGCTGATCTGCTCGGCAGCGTACACAGCAAACTCCTCAGAATTCTGAGTAGTCTTGATAATGAGCTGAACAAGTGCATCAACGACATCCAACAGTTGATGCGGTCTTGGGAGATCGGTGAAATGCTCTTCACGGGTTTCACCAGCAGCACGCAGCAGTTCCTGCAATAATTTATTGACGCGCTCAGCAAGTCCATGTACCTCCATTTGGAAGCCACTCGACCGCCCGTTGGACATGGCTCCAGCAGCTGCGGTGTGAACTGGAGCATATGGCTGCATTTGCGACCCAAGCTGCTGAACAGACGGTGTTTCAGCAGGTGTCGGAATAGGAGGAACACCAGTAAATGGCTCTTGCAAAACTTCGTTGGCCAGTGATCGTGTGGCATCTGAGGCGGACGGCCCATGAGACGTAGTTGCTGAGGTTGCGGTTCGAGGTTGTCTAGCAAAGTCCTCGTAGATTGCCATTTGCTCCGGGTTCAAACCAGGCATATTCGGAGACAGCTTGTACGGATTCGGAATGGTCATCGCCCAACGGTTGATGTTGGCTGGATAAGAGGTTTCATTTGGATGTTGCGCTCGCCACCTGCGCCTCGCTTCCAGATCAGACTCCAGCAGTTCTTCAATTTCGGGTACTGCCCTCTCCTCCGCTTGTCTTTCAATAATACTGCAAGCGAGATCGAGATTCGAGTTCACACACATGATGATAGTGCCCTCAGGAAGCCCGGATGGGAGGTCATTGGAGAGGTTCCGCATGTAATTAGTCAAGTTTGCACGGAGAGGCTCTTTAGACGTAACCAGCGCAAGACTGCCCGCAGTTGCCTTGACCATGTTTATGGCGGATGTGCGTACACGATTTTCATCTGGTTCGGCAATAAAGTCCTTGCGAATCATCTGCTGCGTTGATATCGCCGCAATGGTGACCGACCTATCCACGACCGGTTGTATGATGTCTTGAAGAGCCCGAGTAACGGCACTTCGCACAATCTCATGCAACCGGTTGGTGCTAACCACCATCTCGTTCGTAGGTGGGATGGTGATCAAAGGACCGAGATCTGGGATGGTGGGCGCAACGGCTTGCGGTGACAGGCCTGCCCCAACCGTAGATCCAAGACCGTTCAAGGACAGCCCTTCAAAAGCCTCCAATTGCTCCGGAGCAAGTGACTCAGGCTGCTCTTCAACAGCTGGTCGATTAAGAATCTCGCCAGAGGGCTCGATGCTCTTGTGGTCCAGATTAAGGCCCTTGCAGAGGACCTCGATCTCAAATTTCAGATTGAGTTTTAGCTCAGCATGATGGTATAGCTCGATGAGCAAGTAGATGATGTCCATCAACCATGGATTAGGGGGCCGGAAAACCGCAGAGCTAGCACCCTGAAGTAAGACCTTGCATACAAAGGGGATCACAACAATAAGCCTCTTCGTATCGTGGGCCTCGATAAGGAGCTGCTTAAATGCTATATTCTTGTGTTTGATCGGTCGGTCTCGTGCAAGAGTAAGCAAGCCAAGCCAACCTCCCAAATTCTTGAGATGTGTTCTTTCCGTAGAATTCTGCATCGTTCCTTCCGAGTTCAGCATGCGTGATACACTAATGTACGTCTCCCTAAGTACTTGTGCCCACAGTGACTGGTCCTCGAAGAGCTTGACGAGTTCAAGATATACATGATGGTAGTTGGGCTGCATCTTAGCACGTTCTTCAACAAGTTGGCTAGCAAACCACTGTTGGTGTCTTCGCTCTAGCATGTCACGCAGTTCGCTGCACATAGACTGCAGGGTGTCTGCTGTGATATTGTTGAGGACGAACAAAATCTTTCCTTGCGCCTCGTCGCCGGGAGTCTCAAAGTCAATTCCAGCTGGGAGAGAATCGATTCCAATGGCACTGAAGGCGGGGGTCGGGCGATCTGCGCCAGTATTATCATCTGGAGTGCCATTTGCAAAGGTATCACCAGCAAAGCTCAAAGCATGCTGTGTGTCTGCACTCGGGCGACCCCGTGCAAGATCATCTTCGTGCTCATGCACAATTTCTTCTGCCCTCTTGAATGCCTCGGTGCCTTGTAGCCCTGGGATTTGGAGAAGTTGCTTGCAAAACCCAGGCCACTCCCTGAAGCGAGCCAACAGCTGCATCAGGGCCTGCAAACCGAACTTATACATGGGTTCGTCGGGTCGATGGTCGCGAACTGCTTCCAGAATCATGCCAAGACCAATCTTCAACGGTAAGTCAGAAATAAGTTTGTGTGAAATTATCCCTCCGAAAAGGACAGCTGTAGTGGCCAAAGCTTCAAGGGGATAGTCAACATAATGATTATACTCGTCAAAGAGGCCATGGATCATGCACGCAAAGACGTCCTGTTCAAGAGAGTCCCGAGAATGCTTGTAGCGGTCCAAAATATCAACAATAGTTCGGACATGCATGTCATCACCGTACATTCTCTTGTAATGTTCTTCCATCTTGCTATTCGCAGCTTGTGGCAGAGCATTGCCATCTTTCCCGTTGGCATCAATCACGTCATCAAAGCCCTCGCCATAGTTAATAAGACGAGGATAGGCAGTAATACAGTGGCGCTGCACTATGATGAGATCTTGTACTGGGGCCTTGGGCAAGAAGTCTTCTAGTATTTGAAGCAACGCAGAAACTGTTCGGACCTGCAGATTCATACTGGTCTTGACCGGGGGTTGTCCGTCCGCTGGTCTCTGGAACTGAATTTCCAAGTTGGCCTTAATCATGAGGAACTGAAGAAGCGTTCGGGAAATTTCGTTGCTTCGATCCGCGTTGTAACGCGCCCATCTGCTGAGATCCAAATACCCGTCAGCATGCGCCAGGGCAGCCAGGTCTAGCCCAAACCCATTTGGCAAGTAAACCAGTTCATCGAGCCAGTTATGTTTGACAGCATGTTCGAAAACAAGTGGCAGATCGATTGGCTTCACAGCATGAGCGTCGATTAGCCGCTGCACTACCCACTCTCTGTCTTTTCTCCAGAGGCTGTCGAGCACAAAGTCATACTCCGGCGACCGCTTGTACAGAAAATTCTCGAAGAGCGAGCTGAGGGTCTCGACCGCCATACCAGCCCAGGATTGACGAGGGACGTCAAATGCAGAAACCACAAATATATCCAAGTTTGGCACAACGACCTCTTGAAACAGTCGCTTTGCTTCAATAGTTTGTGATGCATGGACGGAGTTCAACGCCGCATTAAATATAGATGATAGCGCGGCGACAGATACGAGAGGATGCTTAACCGCCACCGCAGCTCTTTCTTGGACGTTGGCTGGTGAGTTAGCGTAGTCTTCCAGCGTAATGCTTCGTTGGAGCCCCGGAATAGTTGTAGCATCGAGCTGCTCGGGGGTCAATGAGGCATAAGCGCTGACAAAAGAGAGCTGAGCCTCCGGCTCATTCCACGTGCCGCCCCAAAGTCGTTGAATATCGAACCCGTACTTGGAATCAAGCGCAATCGGCAGCAAGGCCCTGTAGAGCCGCAGAAACTCCGGAGACGCAATACGGGCTGAAGGCTGATCGAAGTACAAGACAACCTCTGTCCAGTCAAATGTCTTGGGAACAACGCGTTGAAGGGCTGCGACGAGAACGGAAGGGTTGTGGGTAGGTGTTTGTGTCAGCGTCACGAAGGTCAAGGCATTGGAAACTTGCTCTGGCGTGAGTTGGAAGCTGCCCTGTCTCGACATGAGGTGAGGGAGGCAACTTTCCTCGTCACGAGTAAACTCCGAGCCTGTCTTTTGAATATAGCGTGCCAATGCATTTCCTGGGCGGTCAGTGAGGACACGGCCGATGTCCAATGCTGCCAGCACCTCCGACGGTGGCGCAATATCCATAGCAATATATCTTTTAACGGCCGCGCTATGCAGATCTCGCCTAGATGATCCATTGAAGCTAGGCGGATGAGACTGCAGGAAACGGTCGATGATGAATGCAATTAGTTTGGGAGTAAGGTCGGTGTGAGCTTCGATATCGGGGCGGGAAAGAATGTCGATGAAGGATGGAAAATTTGTGGATAAAATCGCATCAGCTAAAATAGCATCGTCAGAAACAGATTAAGTTTTTAAATAGTCATACTGGGTAAACCTTACCCTTGGTCTTCAGGTCTGCTCTAGAACCAAGCTTGAACGCTAGCGCGAGAATAGTCTTTTCCAGGGCGTCGAGTCTGAAATGCTCCATAAAGGTTGAAAGATCAAAATCGCGGAAGATATCCTCAGTACCGCTCTCGACAGACTCGGCAATCTTAGTGGCTTGCTCCGCATCGTGAGCTATCTTTCGCATTTCGCCAACGAGAATATGATAGTTTCCCGCGTTCGCGACCGGCCTATTAAGGCCGGGAAATATTTGCGGCGCATTGCCGACTACTAGCCGGGTAAAATATTTCGAAAACACTTCCATACCGTGTTCATCGATAAGCTAAAGACGGAGTAGTGGTTAGCAACTGCTTTGCTAAAACTTAAAATCGTCCCCAACTGGTAGCTGCTTACCTTGCGTAGTTGATCAGCTTGTAATTCGAACTTGGCTCGATCCTTGTCCTCCTTAATCGTACTGAGTAGGAGGTATACTTGAGCGACAACAATCTTCGTTAGGGAACTGGTCCCTGTCGGACTGTTGGTGCTGGGGCTCGCGCCAGCACTGAGGATACCAGTGTGCGATGGATGCGGCGACTGATTGGATCCGGTTTGGAGTGCTTGGGCAGGATTTGGCGAAAATGAGCCCGCTCTTTGTGGAGGGACCATGGAGGTTTATTCGTGATGATCGCGGATGTGTGGTAGAGCGCCTGCCCGGGGAGAGACGGCAGGCAGGGTAGCTCAGGGAGTGGACGATCGCGAGTGTAGGAAGGGGGTTTTCGTCGTGAGCTGTTCCTACATGGGGAGAAACGATCGAGCGACTGTCCGAGCGATAAAATTCGACCTCTTGTCGATGCAAAAACGCGGCAGCTGGCAAATTTGCGTGACGAGTCCTTCAGATGGCGATGCTGTTGCCAGAGAAAGCAATGAGGAGCGGTCGCTGGGTGGTGCTGGATTGTGTGTGCGCCGATTGCCAGAGCGTGCAGCAGTTGTAAACTAACGTGGGGAGGTAGCTTTGCTGTAATCTGGTATCGAGCGAGGCGAGATGATTGGGATGTAGTACGTGGTAGACGTCAAACGAGATCAGTGATAACGTTGGAGGTGGATGTGTCGTATGTGTATCGAGGACAAAGTCAGTTCTGGCACACCGAAAAGCACCCGTGTACCGGAATGCGGTAAGTTCCGCCAGCCCTGGCAAACACGTTACCAAAGCCGGGAGGAAGCTACAAAGTCACGTGAACTGATCAGTGTTGCCCCGCCAACCTTGACCTTGGCAGATCAAACAATGAAATGAGGCGCCTTCGCTCGTGGGCCGCTCTCCGCATCGCATGAAGCTTAAAGAGCTGTCAACTTTTCATGAAATATTGAATTTTCCTTATTCGAGTGCTTTTTCTATTATTATATTTCATTTCTGACCGTTCTGGTATATTCTCGAGTTTTGTAAAACGCATAATTCGAGCGCAGGCACCATGCCTGCAGCAGCAGCCGATATTCCGGCGGTGGCATTGTCATGTATGTCATCTCCCTATTCTGTTAACTTCTGTCCTCTAACATATTACAGTCGCGAATAACTTTTGGGGCAAAGATGATGCCGGCGTCAATCCGCTCTTAGATCGCATGCAGAATGCGAAGCAAACAAACGATGAGCTAAAGGCCTTCTACGCTGGTGAGGGCGACACATGTGACTTCTGTATGCTATTCTGCTAACTAGGATAAGCTCGCGCGGCCATTGAAGATGAATATTCCAAGAAATTGATAAACCTATGCCGAAAACCTCTTGGATCCCAAGAGACGGGTACTCTCAAAACATCAATGGACACAGTTCGAGGCGAGGTCGACGCCATGGCGAAACAGCATCAGAGCATTGCTGCCCAAATGAAAACTGAACTTGAAGAGCCTTTGGTAGCCTTTGCAGGGGGAATGAAGGAAAGACGAAAAATTGTCCAGTCTAGTATTGAAAAGATCCTCAAGAGCAAAGTTCAACAAACCCAGCAAGTCAACAAGGTGAGTTTTATTGGGAGAATACGTTTGTTTACTGGCCAATTGCTTACTTGCTTTAGACTCGAGATAAATATGAACAAGAGTGCTTGAAAATAAAGGGCTATCTAGCACAAGGACATATGGTGATGGGTCAAGAAGAACGACGGAATAAAGCCAAGCTCGAAAAGACACAGATAAGCCTCGCAACTTCAAACACAGAGTACGAAAACGCCGTGAAGGCGTTGGAAGAGACAACAGTCCGATGGAATCGCGAATGGAAGGCTGCTGCCGACAAGTTTCAGGACCTCGAGGAGGAGCGTCTAGACTTTACCAAGAGCAGTCTCTGGACTTTTGCAAACATCGCCTCTACCGTATGTGTCAGTGATGACGCATCATGCGAGAAGATCAGACTTTCACTGGAAAACATGGAAGTTGAGAAAGATATCTCAACTTTCATTAGCGAGCGAGGGACGGGACAGGAGATTCCAGATCCTCCAAAGTACATCAACTTCTGCCGTGGTGATGTAAA
The DNA here is from genome assembly GCA_023628775.1 of Lecanicillium sp. S3808. Classification (NCBI taxonomy): domain Eukaryota; kingdom Fungi; phylum Ascomycota; class Sordariomycetes; order Hypocreales; family Cordycipitaceae; genus Lecanicillium; species Lecanicillium sp. S3808. Next base: position 91,255 of record JAMAJY010000039.1, read on the forward strand.
CGACAATCAATCGGAAGCAGCCGATGACGACCACTACTCTGTTGCTCAATTCCCACGAAGCATCAACCCTGCCTTCCGCTCGTCTTCCCCGCAGCCATCGACTTTTGAATCTCACCATGATCCAGGCTCTGCGTTGGCCAACAATCTTGCCCATAGGGATCAGATGCATGGCGGGAGCCGAGAACCAACTGTCACACCACAGAAGGTTGCGCAGCAAGGTCGAATGTCCATGGATGAGCAGTACGGCCGACAACCAAGGAGCAGCAACTCACCATATGATGCCGATCAGCATGGCCCACTCGCTGAAGTTCCTCACGACCCATATCCAATGGATGGCATGACTATGCTCTGTCGCACTGGTCCACCATCAGAACGAAGCTCGCAAGTCACCTCTGCCAGACCTTCCAGTCGTGACTCACACAGCGAATATTCCAATCCTACGTCCTTTTCCAGTGTTGAACCAACGAGCGGCAAGGCCTCGCCGGTGAAGCAAGACCCGGACTCGGCATCAAGCCCTGATAAACGGGTGTTCAAGAAGAAGAGCGGATTCTTCCAAAACCACAGTCCATTTAGACGTAAGAGCACCAAGCAGCCAACGTCTGATGCCAACCGCAATACTTGGCATGCGTCTAGTCATCAGGACTCGGGTAGCCCTTCACGTCGGCCGCAATTGTATAACCGTGACGACGCTCCGTCTTCTGCGCGCGCACATAGCCCGGAACCAATCGACGCCAACGCAAGCCTGGCACTCGGTGTTGGACATAATGTACTTCCTGTCTCTAATCCGGATACTCATCGACGTAACCGTTCTGTGCCGCAGAATGTCGACGATAACGACCCTATTGCCGCCGCACTGGCTGACCTGGGCAAGCATGCGTCCGTCAGGATGTCTGCTGACCGTTACCACGGAATCTCAACCCCGGCTCCGGGTAGTCGTGATGCAGCCGCTGCTACCCGAGGAACGCCCCCTCCTTATCAGCAAGGTGCTCAAGTGTCTAGACTAGGAGTTCCCCCCCCGGCTGTTACTTCCAGAGCAATGAAGGAGGCAACGAAAAAAGCTACTACTCAGACTCGTGACATCTTTGGCGGCAACGAGCGAACTGGCGGTACGGCTCCAGGCTCCAGGCCCGGAACCCGAGGCCATGATATGCCTCGATCAGCATCTCCAGCTCCCGCACGAAGCGCATCTCCACAGCCAAGGCCAGGTCAGGACACTCGCTTCCGCTCAGCGTCTCCTAACCCATACCCGCAGCACCAGCGAAATGGCTCCCAGCAGAGAGACTATCAGCAAGCATCTCCTCGCAGCTCAATGAGAGGTACTTCTCCTGCTTCTTATAACAGACCTCACAGTAGCTATGGAGGAGGTGACATGGCAGTCCAGCTTGCACCTGCTGGTGGAGATATGTATGGTTCTCACAGAGGCCGTGGAGCTGATCCACGAGCAATGGGCATGCATGACGGCGGCTCACGACCTCGAAGCAAGAGTGTGGCAGATCCATCTCGCCAGTACACACCTGATGGAAGACCCATTCTGCATTTCGGTAAGAAGCCTCTCTAGTTTGATTTGATCACCCACGCTAAACTCTTTTACAGCACGAGCTCTATACATGTACCAGGCAGCCATTCCAGAAGAGCTTGGCTTCGGCAAAGGGGATTTCCTCGCTGTTTTGCGTCACCAGGATGACGGATGGTGGGAGGCACTGGTTCACGGCGGCAACGGCCGTGTTGGGCTGGTCCCAAGCAACTATCTTCAGCCTTGTTAAAGTAATTTAACAAGATGATTAAGTGAATTTACTTGTACATGGAACAACTATGTAATGGGTGGGGGATCTGTAAGGAAATTGAAATTGAGCTAGTATTATTTGTAAATGTATACCTTGCTCTTGGTTAGTTAGGGAAAGATTGTATTTAGATGAACATGCATTTTTTTTCCGCCTCTATCAAATTGGGCGGCAGTTATAATTATTGAGACATTCAACGAGTGACATTTTCTCGTAGAAGAATGAGACGAACAGTTTTCCGTTAGATGGGCGGATGTTTTGTTGCCTGGCGGGCGTTTTTCAAACCATCCAGGCTCGTATGAGCAACGAAGCCCACTTGAGGCTAGCGGCGACGTCACTCGCCGTCACATGCGACAGCCAAGGTTCTGGCCAGCTCCGCAAAACTCCCGTAAACAACGTCACTCGTTTGTGTACAAACCCAGAATCACTGCAAAGCCTGTGGTTTCTTTTATCGCTCGCCGAAAATGGTTCGTATAGTGTTATGGATTGTTATTGTTTGTTTTTGTGGTCGCTGCTAACCAATTGTTAGGAAGTGATTCGCGACGCCGTTCGGACTATTACATCGAAACCAGTGCAGCGAGCTGTTGTCAACACGGCGCTGCTACTGTCAGGGATCGGGACACTCTTGGGCCTCGCTGCGATCGCATCCGCCCTGTTTTTCCAGGCTTATGTGCCGGATCAGGTTCTCAAATCTCCTGTTCACCTACAATACGGGTAATCTTGCCGAACCGCGCCAAGCCTGACTACCTAATTCTAATCTCATTCACAGGTCAAGCGCGAATCCATATGGCGTCGCGCCACTAGTCACACCGAAGCTGAAGACACTACAAGAATACGACATTTCCGTAACATTCTCGATGCCTCGATCGCCTGCGAACCTCGAACGGGGCAACTTCATGGTCAGCCTCTACCTTGTTGATTCGAAGGGCAAGGACACAATGGACAACAAGGCCCTGGTCTTTGCGAAAGAACATGTCGACTTTGGCAACAGCAAGGTCCTCTTTATGTCGCGCAGGCCAGCACTTATGCCATACGTTGACCCGGTTGTGTCGCTCACGTCTCGGGTGCTTTTCATGGCCTACCACTTGTTCTCTTCCCAGTCGCAAAAGCACCAGCTGACCATTGGGTTGGCCGAGCGCGTCGCGTTCCCGAAAGAGTCGGTGCTGCCCGCTTCAGCATATGTTGAGGTGGAGGCAGGGCAGGACATTCAGATTTACAGCACGGAGCTGATTATGACGGCGCAGCTTCGCGGACTTCGCTGGCTGATGGTGCACTACCGCCTGCTGACCTATGTTGTCTTTACAATGCTTTTTTGGTTCTTTGAAGTTTTGTTCATGAGCGCCGCATGGACACTATACAGCTCGTCTGTAAGCTCCGGAGACAGCCAGGGGTGGATGGTTCCCAAAGGACGTCGTCGTGGCGGAACGGCTGGTGATACTGAGGACGATGACGATAGTAATGATGACGAGGACGACGACCATTATGAGGGAGACACGCATTCGCAACAACCTCGTCCTGGATCATCCCGACATGCAAAGACTGAGTATGGCATAAAAGATGAGCGGGGCGAGCGCTTATTGGCGGATATTCCAGCAGCCGGAGCTGAAGCTGATGACGAGTTTGATTATGGCGATGAAGACGAGGTGACCAAGGAAGAAGGGCAACCGTCAGGAATGGCTACAAGTTATCGTGAAGAAGGCCAAGAGAGCATAAGGCGGAGGGCATCGCGTAACCTCTAGCTGGCGAAGTAGAATGAGGCATGATTTACGGCGCTTGTGATACCCTTTTCATTCCACCAGTCGGCTCTGCAAGAGTGGTACGCCTTCTGGAACTAAGTCACTAATAATTCTTTTATATATAAATATGAATATTTCCTCTGGAGAATTTGCCTCGAATGAGAACCCTATTTGTTCAGCATCGCATCGCACCTGGCATCGGTCATGCCGTCATTTGCGGCTGACCATTCGTCGTTTGGGCGCGCCTGCGGAACACGGTCCGAAATCAGCTGGCTGAGTATTATTTGGTATAGGACGTAACGAGTAATAGTGATAATATGGCTGGGTTTGGGATGGGACGGCGGCAAGGTCCCGCCCGTGGGTGCCCATATTTCCTGGTGGCCATCACTGCTATTGGCGCCATGGCCCGTTGTGTTTGGTGTGATTATTTAGGTAACCCCTCTGACCTGGGTGCTCGTCATTGTTGACGGCACCTCGTTTGTGGCAGCCCACTAGCCGCGCCCCATCTCCATCGCTGGCAACAAACGGTGTGTCGGATCTCTTCCCTTGCCAGCCTCCCCGGTTTCAAACGTCCTTTGACGGTATCGTGCTTGACGGCTCTGATGCATGATTTCTCAACATCTCTACGCGTCAACTTTTGCTCTTCAGCGGCCTCACAGACCTTGCGCCGCATCTCCTCAGCACACGTCACATGAGGTGGGACACGACACCCGCCCCGACCTTCAGGTGAAGCTTCCAGCCTCTGGCTCCGCACGGCAACCCCCCACCGCCCTTCCCCAACGACACCCGGCCGCACGCATCTCAACCTCGCACGTCCCAGATCCCGAGGCCGAGCAGCTGCACGAGTAGCATTTACCCAGACAACGTGTCCGATTGCTCGGCGGTAGCTGAGAAGCTCGAGAAGCTCGAGAAGCTCTACACACCGACGCCAAGATGCCGTGCTTCAAGGGCATTGCGGTCAGCGTTCACGCGAACACTGCCCCGCTGCCTGAATACGGCATACAGAAGCAGTCCCGGATGTCACGCATCAGCACCTATATTCCTGTCCCGCAACCAGGCTTGAGCGACGACTCTACCAAGCCTGAGCCTGCAAAGTTTGCCATCTCCATCACTCTCCTCACTCCTGGCTTGCCCATCCCCTACTCGGCCCCCAAGCCGACCGATGCGAATCCGTACCCGAAGCCGCAGTTCGTGGGCGGACTGCATCCAGGCTCACATGGCGAACGCGGCAAGTTCTCCGGCATGGTCAACCCGTACATCCCCATGACAAACTCGGAAAACGAGACGATTGCTGCATACATTTACTTTGATGGCAGGGCCAAGGAAGAGGTTGCTACGCTACTACGACCTGGCGAGGAGACTTGGGTCAACAGCCGATGGGTCCAAGTTCCAGATTCCGAAGGCGGCGGGTTGGCTGAACGAGAGTTCCTTTTCCGCGAAGTTGGCCTGGAGCGGTGGCTCAACGGTCTCGATCTTACGGGGCACGATGCCGCCGAGAAACTGGAAAAGCGGCGACAAAAGTTCCAGAGACGACGCCAAAGGCAAAACGTCGGGGCGGACGGGAACCCGCTTTCTGAAGGAGAGGGAAGCAAGCGACGCAATACACTGCGCTACGGCGCTGACGATGGATCACCCATAGAGGCAGTCTTTGACGACTCAGATTCGTTGTCTTCGGATGACGATGAGCCACCGGAGGCAACCGGTCAGATCAAAGTCGCCATGTTCCGCGTGCTAGCGTCCGGCGAGATCAAAAAGGGCGAGTATTCTCCCCAGTTTGATGCCCACGATGGCGACGAAGACAACACTACCCCGAATGATAATGGCAATATTGATGCCGACGTTGAGCACACTACCAGCTTTGCCAAGCCGAAAACGCTCGACCCCAAGACTATTAGTACCCAGACTGTGACCGGCATTGACGGCCCGGACAAGCCCTACGCAGTGTTTACCTTCTTTTACCGTGGCGATAGTAGGTTGAGCCTTTGCACCTAGCCATGTACAATGGCACGTGGCGAGTCAGCGACTAACAAGCTTGAACAGAACAACTACAGAAGATTGGCGTAATGCAAAACTCGAAAAACTCTCACGCGCCACCAGGATCAGCGAAAAGACGCTCTGGGCAGCTTGACTTCTCTAACCTTGGCCCGCTCAAGGCAGGTGGCACTGTCGGCTTCTCGGCCTTCCGTGACCAATCTTCAGACACGACTCGGCGACGAAAGGCCCGGAAGAAGAGCAACGGCAACATTGCGGATGACAGCGACGACGACGATGAAGACGACAGCGATGACATTGGTAGAATGAATGAAGCGGAGGATAAGGATGAGGGAAAGCAGTTGGCACCGGATGAACTCAAGTCTCAGGGGGAGTTGGCAGAAGGTGTAAACCGCATTCGAGTAAGTCATGCCAGCCGCTATCTTGGGCGCCAATGTGCTAACGTCTCCCGACCAACAGCTCAAGAGGGCCCATTCAGCCGACCCGGATTCTTCAACACCAGAGACTTCGCAACTAGGCTCTAACAGCGACACACCAGGCGAGGTTGGTACAGCAACATCACAGCCGATCCCGACACCTGGCGGAGGCTCCCATGCGGCTGATAAGACGGCATCCGACGCTATTGTCGGTAGCCCACTGAAGAAAGCACGGCCCAGCGTAGATCAAGGGAGCGCAGCAGACAAGTACTCTGCCACGCAAAGTCTTAGCGCAGCTTTGGGGTCTGCCATGACCGGAAGCTCATCAACAACTCCAAACTCTAATCCAACGGAAAATAATCCAAAAATAGAGGAAGAGGAAGAGCTGTAGCGCAATCGCCATGTTACGAACTTTGAAACGATTGACTGTTTTATATAAGGAAACGACTTATTTGCATATGCGAAGCGAGAAGACGACGACTGCGATACGCTGCAACATGGAAAGTCTTTGGTTGAAAGTGAGCCACAATGCATTGTCAAAGGGACATGACTCTTGTTCACAGGATTTTGGGAATTGTTCAAAGCCATGACAGACTGCCCGATGTTTGATTACGGGCGGTAAAGGAGTAGTTAAAGGGCTGATGTAGTAAAAAAGAAAGGCATAGCAGCAGATGATTATGACCAGCAAGGCAATTATGCCTCCCTCATGGATAGTGTAAATACAGAATATTTTTTTTCGCTCGGTTGGATGTGGCCGTTATAATAACGAGGTTGGTCGTGTGCAGGGACACGATGATTACCACGCCATCCAGGTCTTTCTTAGCGAGGGCCGTGCCAAAGCGTGGGAGGTGGTTGGTAAGCTTGTAATTGAAACCTTTCCTAAATGTTTCATCTTTTCGTCTTACTTTTTAGCTACTGCTTTTATAAGTGCTGTCATGGCCCGCCTCTGGCCGCGGAACTTTTGTCGAGGTACTCTGTCGGGTACGAGAGCCTCGGTAACAATAGTGCTCAGTCCTATTTGAGCTAGACTTGGCCGTGCTGCATAAAGCCGCGCAATCTACTACAATTCACACCCCGAGTTTCTCGACTCTACGACCTACAATCACCTGGGCGTCATTGCTTGAGCCTCGTACGCTAAAAACACTATATGCTTCAGAGGTCTTGATTTTATGAGCAAAGTATGCCTTCACTGACATCTTACGCGGTGACCGCGGCCATTGCTTTGGCTGCCGGCGTCCCTGCTCAAGCGAGCCAAAAGCATCTAAACGACGGCTATTCGGGCAGCTCTGGGAATCCGCTGACAAAGGATTTCGGAACCTACGTTTATGAACTGCTTGATGTTTATCATGTGCCAGGGATTGCCATTGGCGTCGTCGATGGCGAGGACATATACACCGAGGTAAGTTAACCACTTACTGTCCATGCCAACGAGCCTCAAATTACGCTAAGAGGACACACTTCTAACTTGCAAAATCAGGGCTACGGAATTGCTACGTTGCCCGACACTCCAGCTACACCCGATACACTGTGGTACGGGGCGTCCACGTCAAAGGCACAAGCAGCCGCCATTCTCTCGCAACTGATTGCCTCCAAGAACCACACGGAGTTGTCACAGGGCTGGTCGACGCCCATCTCATCCATTATCCGCGACGATTTCGTCCTAGCTGAAGACTATGCCACCGCACACGTCACCTTGGATGACGCAGCCAGCCACCGCACCGGCATGGGCGGCCACGACCTCGCGGCGCCAGACTATGGCAACGGCAGGCCCGCCATGCCGCGCGACGTGGTGCGCAACATGCGGAATCTGCGTATGACGAGCGAGCCACGTACCAAGTTTCTCTACTGCAACTTCATGTTTGTGGCTCTTAGCCACGTCATTGAGACCATTACCGGCCGCTGGCTGGGCGATTTGCTGCGTGAGAGGATCTGGGGCCCGCTGGGCATGAAGGCGACGTATTTTGAGCTGAGCGACGCACTGGATGCTCCGGAGCATTTTGCAAACGGCTATGCGTGGAACTCGACAGCCGAAAAGTTTGAAAGGATTGAGTACATGAATGTTACGGCTGTGACGGGCGCCGGAGCTGTGATTTCAAACGTCAAGGACTACGCAAAGTGGGTGAGGTGCCTGATTAACGGCGGAGAGCCGCTGTCAGAAGAGGTTCGCAAGGACATCATGACGCCTAGGTCGATTATGAGCAATGCGCCCGGCGGTGGTGTTGATGTGACGCTGTACGGCGCTGGCTGGATGCGTACAACTTTCCATGGCCGTGTTTTATATCACCACTCGGGAGGTATGCACGCCTATGGTGCCGAGGTGTACTGGCTTCCTGACGACAAGTTTGGCGTGGTTTCGTTTGGAAATACGGCCACAACGTCCAACCATGTGCAGGAGATTCTTATTTACCGACTCATGGAAGAAAAGCTGGGAATTGCTGCTGAGCATCGTTATGACTTGGACAGCGAGTACGTATAATGACGAGGTAGTGTTGTTTTATGTTCCTTACTAACACAAATGGTAAAGACTACGAAAAGCCGTGGAAAAAGCACACGTAACCCGAGACCAGGCTATTGAGAAGCTCTTCCCAGACTTGCCGAACAAACGTTTGCCCTCTTCGTTCGACATTGACCAGCTTACGGGACTCTACGAGGATGCAGGCTACGGTAAATTGCCACTGCGAGTCGGCAGCAGCGCAGAGTATCAGGATGAACAGGTGCTCATTGCAGACCGCAGCGACATGACTTTTAAGCACGAAATAGTTCTGGAGCATGTTTCAGGAAACTACTGGACGGCAAAGGCCAACATTGGCGTGAAGAGCGAAATCATGATAATGTATTTCGCAGCCAAGGTCGTGGCCGGGGTGGACGGGAAGCCTGCCGCCTGGGAGATGAAAATGTCGCTTAGTGCCGACGAGCCTGGTGATGGCATAGTCATCTGGAAGCGCGTTGAGTAATTACAAATGTATGCGCGTAGTCGGTCGGGTAAAATTTAGGAAACATCTGTTCGACTTTTCTCTTTGTTAGTCAAGTGTTTTGTTTTGGGACTGCCTGAAATGTGATAACAAGGGCGAAGTAGAAATTTGTAGTCAGACTGTTGAGCTTGATAATTGAATGATCAACATGAGGATTCAGTTGGCCGTTCTTAAGAAGATTGTGTCATCATACAGAGGAGGGCGAGGCACGACGCATATAGGTAGGCCTGGAGGAGAGAAATGAAGAAATGGTGATAAAACCTACCAGATTGGCTGTTTCGCTCCGAGAAGGGGAACTTGCATCATTCACGCGACATTCAATGTATGATTGAAAGATGCTTCAGCTGGATTTTACTGTAGCAGAAGCGTTGCAGCATGCTCCATGGCTGCTGGCTGCTGGCTGCTGTTTGTACAGATCAAGGACTGCACTTGTGAGAAGAGGAAGAGAAGCTGGGAGTGAAGAGAAATTTCCGACCAAGGAACCACTTGGGTGCGCCCACTCCCGACAGATGCATATCAGAGTGGGTGCCATGGCGAGCAACAGGTCCAGGCCTGAGCATGGAAGCCATGGCGACGCGGCCAGTTTGTCTTTTGGTTACTTTTTCAGTTACATAAATATGTCTAGATTTTAACTATTGACTTAGCCAAACAGTTCCAATGCAAGATATTCTCAGTTAGGCTATCATGTTTGGAGAGTCGCGGACCAGCCCCGCTACTTGCATAGGCCCTTGGAGCTCTAGGTACATGAAAATCAACATAGTAAACAGCTCCGACGGTGCTTCAAAGAGCTTCATTCTTAGCCAGTATTCCAATTCTAGCTCTAATAATGTATTAGATTTCCTTCTATAGTACCAAAATTCTGTTTCTCGGTTAGAAAGTATTGTCTGAATCAGTCTACTACTGGGCCTCCATAATGCACCGTTCCCTGTCCAACCAATTTTATGCTGATGCCCGGCGGGTCGCGAGCTGCCAGTTAGTAGGTAGGTAGGTACTCGTGCACCTTGACTGTATGTACCTAGTACAGTGCATGCATGGCGGGGTTGCGCTCTGGCGGATAATTTCGCCCTGGTTGCTCAGGATTTGCCGCCGTGCCTGTGGCCCACTTCACTGTACGTCAGCGCGACCTACCGCGCCAGCAAGCTCATTCTGCACTGTGCCCTTCTCCTCGGGAACCCCACCATTCACACATCCCGCTCATCTTTTGGGCACCGCCTTTGCGACAAACCCAACAAACAAGCTCCTATAATACCTGGATCGATCCGTCTCTGTCTCCTGAAGCTTCTTTTTGCCTCCAGACACACCTCGTCAATACCACCAAGATGGCTACCAGTATGTATAACCCTCGCCTAGCTTCACCGCTGGCGCCGTAACCCCCCACCTTTTCGCGTTCGCGACAATTTCAGGACAAGAGCTAATTGATGACTCGCCGACAGACTTTGAGGAAGTTGCCAGTATGTACTCCTTTCCGAAAGCCCGCGATTGTTACGATCCTGCCGAATCTTGAGCTTTGATATCTGACTTGGGCCCCGCGCTTTACAGAGGAATTCATTCAATTCTACTACGATCAATTTGACAAGGACCGCAAGGCTCTGTCTGCCCTCTACGTGAGTCGCAAGCGCCGCCCATACTTGATTCAAACATTTGAAAGGAAGGCCGAGTGCGTTTTTCATACTGACTGAATCGTTTCTGTAGCGTGAGCAATCTATGCTCACCTTCGAGTCGGCCTCTGTCCTCGGTGCCAATGCCATTGTCGAGAAGCTCACCGTACGTTGAGTCCTACACCTGTTGCCCTGGCCAACATCCTGGTTAGACTAACCATCGCCCCTTTTTATAGTCTCTCCCCTTTGAGAAGGTCCAGCACCGCGTCGCCACCCTTGATGCCCAGCCCGGCATGGTTGATGGCGCTGTCATGATCCTTGTCACCGGCCAGCTTTTGGTAAGACCGTGTCTCGCGCAACATAAGTTTTCGACAGGCTGCTAACGATAGTTCACCATAGGTCGATGAGGAGCAGCGCCCCATGAACTACACCCAGGCTTTCCAGCTCGGCCGTGACCCCACCAGCGGCCAATACTTTGTCTTCAACGACGTCTTCAAGCTGGTTTACGGTTAGATTAGACGCTCGATGCCGGCGACTTTTTAAACAAAAAAAGAAATACGGAATTTAGAATACAAGCACGAGTAATGACTGCATGTTGGGTTGCCAGCTAGTGCCAGATCTACGGAAGGATAATGTATTCGGTCAATCTTGTTTTGTGGCGGGAACTGGTCCGATTTTGACTCGAATAGCCTTCTCAATTGAACCTATGAGCTGAATTCGTCTGAACGAAGCCCAAACTTTTGGTTTGTAACAATTTCTAAGAAGCAGTTGTCGCACTGCTCTTCTTCACCTTGATGGCCTCGTCGAGCGCATGTTGAATTGTATCCAGCAGATCTTGCGTATCTTCAAGGCCTGCCGACACGCGTACACTTTCCTCCTTGACACCATAATTGCGATACTTCTCTTCTTGCCCGGGATTCTGAGCAAACGTAAACATGTTGTATGCCAGCATACTCGTGACATGGCCGCCGAGGTGAGGCGATGAGTAAAATCCGCAGTTGTCATAGAATGCTCTGGCCATGTCGGTACTCTCAAACTCGATGGTCATGAGACAGCCATATCCAGGCTCTGGTAGTTCTGGAGTGCTTTTCTTCTTAAAATCGTCGTAGTACTTCTTGCTTGGGAGCAGAGTTGGGTACTGCACGCTAGTAACCGGTGAGTCAGGCAGATTTGCCATAGTCTTGTGCAAGTACTCGGCCATGTCTTGTGCATTGGCGTTTAGCTTTCCTGTTCGCTCAAAGTAGTCTTGTGAGTTTGACAACAAGACCCCTGCGTCTCTTGCAAAAAGCTCATTGTGGTGATTCTTGGTGAAGCGGCTGAAAAGTTCGGTGTAGTGAGGTGACAGAGAATTAAGGACAATGGAGCCGCCCATGACGTCGGCTCTACCGCTAAAGGTCTTTGTTAGGGAGGACAGCAGCAAGTCAGAGTATGCCAGTACGTCGACGTTTCCGAAACTACCAATCGTGTCGTCTACGACTAGAACGAACTCGTGTTTTTCGGACTTACTCATGTTAGGAAAGCAGTCGCAAATGTTCCTTTGTTGAGACTTACAAGTTGTTTCACACGTTTTAAATCCGGAAACTCAAGTGTTGGGTTACTGGGAGTCTCAATGATGGCATACGAGACCGTATTGCTCTCGAGCCATCTCTCAAACTCATCAAGGGCTTGCTTGTCAACTCTTCCGAAGTGCTTGTAGCCATTTTTACTTTCTTCTTGTAATAGTTCATCAGTGTTGTGGAAAACTATGCCGAGTATAGTGTTGACACCGTCTTGCCGATAGTCTTGCAAGATGTTTTTAGAGTAGAATATGACTGCCATGCCAGTCGGATACAAGAAGACGTCCTTTTCTTGACATTGTACCTTTTGAGGATCGATTGCGCCGTGCTGAATCAAATCAACAATACGCTGTCGGAGGAGCCGATGCTCGACTACCTCGGGCGTAAACGTTGGTGCAGGTGGCTCCGAGGCATTGTCAAAAGGAACCTCAGTCATGCTTTCGGCCTGGGAGAGCCGAAATTCCGCCTCTCTTATGGAGAGTCCAACTCCGGGCGTGCCCCAGCTTAGTCTTAGTGCCATCATATCCTGTGGTGCAAAGAATATGGCATAGAGGCGGTGTCGGTGACCATCTGGGCTGATGTCAACAACCATGAAGGTAAGGTTCTCGGATGAAATGGCAAACTCCTTCCGGAACTTGATCTGTACGTGCGAGGCAGTGTAAGACCACATTTCAGGGTTAAGGTACAAAAAACACGTTTTATCCTCGATGGCGAGCTTCTTACTAATTGCTTTCATGAGCTGAAAGGCTGTGTTGGTAAACGGATCTAGCTGCTGGGAAGTGATTTTAACAAACTACATACCTCTTGTATGGCAAAAGTAGGCCCAAAGCGAGGATAAAGGTGCACTATACGGGACAGTGGCTCCCTGTCACCATCTCGAACACGGCGTATAAGGTCCCAGCCGGGTATATTGGTGATGACGCTATAGTTCGTTTGAGGGGGAGGCGAATGCCCAAAAATCAGACTGCGGCTTGCGGATAGTCATATTGGTAGTAGTGAAGGAGTTGTATTTTCTAGACGAGAAGTAGTTTCGTTTCTGCTGAGTTGCACATCATGAGAGAGTCGTCAGCACGCAGGTATATATCTCTGTAAGTCTTTGCGAGCCTCGTTCAAGAGGATCCACGTGTAAGCGGCTACGCGGCAGTGCCAGGCGATATTCGGCGGTGCCCTCTTTGTCTGCGAATCTGGTTGTGAGGAAACAATAGATGGAAAAGACGTGTGTAAAGCTGAGAAACAAGGTATCTGTACAGCCAGAGGCGAAGGTTACCCCTCCAAGGGGCTTACGAATATCTTCAAGAGGGCTATATAAACGGCGACAGAGCCGGGTTCGGCGAATTTCTGGACAGCCATGATCCTGTACTCGTCTTCCCAGATGTACATAAACTGCCTATTTAATTTTGGAGCGTGAGATTTACTGCTGCCTAAGCGTCACTTGTATTTACATTATATGAAACAGCAGACGCAGCCTTACACATGCACACCAGCCTCTCTGTCACCAGCTTTCACGCCGCCCAAGTCCCACCAGAACAATCAACGGCCCACCACACCAAACGGTGACACCTCCCGCACTGTCGGCACAGTCGCCCCACGTTCCAGTTGCCCGGGCAATTATGTCATGGGTCATCTCAACATCGAAGAAATGTTCGAACGCAACCAGGCCGATGTGAATGCATCGTTCAAACGTCAACGCAAAGCGCATTCATGAGCCAAAACGAGCGCCATAAACCCGGCGCAGATTTTGCATTTAAACCGGCAAACAACATTGCCTCTTCCGAGCTTCCAGACTTTTCCAAGTCGCCCCGAAAACATACAAACAACGCTGCCGCTGCCCTCGGCGAAATCAGTAGCAACATGGTCAACGAGCGGGCGCCTCCACAGGCGCCCTCTCTGGCGAGCCGGCTTGGTGGCCAAGGCTCGAAACCTGCGGCAGACGATGACGATGATATCAGTGCCATTATTGGTGGATGGGCGTCGCTCAAGAGCAATGTACGCGATGCGACTGCCGATGCCTTCCAGGCGGCTACGAGCCAGCCGCAGTTTGGGCACCCTACGAAGATGATGTCGTCTCGTAAGCAGAAGGCCGACGTCTTTATTCATCAGAAATCTCGCCCCGAACATCACATTAGCAACACAAAGATCAATGCGCCCAAGCCGCCTACATATCGGGACCGCAAACCGCCTCCTATGCCGGTGTTTGATTCCAACAAGGCGAGCAAAGTCCGTGAGCCGCCTGCCAAGTTTGGCGAGGAGGTGTTTTATACGGACCCTAACAAGGCGAATGCGGACTTGAAGGATCTACTAGAAGGTGGAATGGATGATGACGAGGAAGAAGAGGAGGAAGGAAAAGCGACGGAGCCACAACAAGTGCCCCCAGCGGACTCGCCAAAGGACAATGACTCCAAATCTAATAAATCAACCCCCGAAACAAAGTCTAAACGAATTTCGAAGAAACGAATGAATAAAGATGGATCGGTAGAAGGCCTCAAGGTGAAGCTGCTCCCGCATCAGGTTGAAGGTGTCGAATGGATGCGTGGACGTGAGCTTGGCCCGGTAAAGAAAGGAACTGTGCCCAAAGGTGGTCTTTTGGCAGATGACATGGGTCTCGGAAAGACACTGCAGACTCTGTCTCTTATTCTCGCAAATCCAAAGCCTGCCAAAGACGCCGACGGCTGGAAGGAGGCTTATGACAAGATTGAAAACACGACGCTGGTCATTGCACCATTGGCTCTCATTCGACAGTGGGAGCATGAAATCAAGGACAAGGTGGAAAAGTCACGTGGACTCAAGGTTCTCGTACATCATGGTCCGCAACGAACAAAGAAGTTTGAAGATCTCAAGAAATACGACGTCGTCATTACAACGTATCAAATTCTCGTATCAGATCACGGCAACTCTTCTGAAGCACCAGATGGGCCGAAAAACGGCTGCTTTGGCTTACATTGGTGGCGCATTGTTTTGGACGAGGCTCATACCATCAAAAACCGAAACGCAAAGACTACAAAGGCGTGCTATGCTCTTCGTTCCGAGTACCGGTGGTGTTTGTCTGGTACCCCGATGCAAAACAATCTTGATGAGCTCCAATCATTAGTCAAATTTCTGCGCATTAAACCATATGACGACCTTCGACAGTGGAGAGATCACATCGACCAACCCCTCAAGAATGGTAAAGGTCACATTGCCATTCGTAGACTTCACAGCATTTTGCTTTGCTTCATGAAGCGTCGCACGAAAGACATTCTCAAGCAGGAGGGAGCACTCAATCCTGGTGGAAAGCCGACTGAGCAAGGTGATGCGGAGTCGGCAGGCCCGGGCTTTAAGCACACAGAGCGCAAGGTTGTCACTGTTGCTGCTGAGTTATCCGCTGCGGAGAGAAAGTTCTATGACCGCCTGGAAGACCGCACAGATAAGAGTATGAAGGCAATGATGCAAGAAAAGATGAGCTACCTCAATGCTTTCACTCTCCTGCTGCGCTTGAGACAGGCATGCAATCACCCGAAGCTAGTTGAAGGCAAAATTGAAAAGGATCGTGATGCTATGACCACCGACAATACTCAAAGCCAAAAGTCTCAGGATAACGACGTTGACGCAATGGCGGATCTCTTTTCCGATATGGGGATAGCATCCAAGAAATGCTCCGTCTGCGCGTTGGAACTTCCAAAGGAAGATGTCGAGAAGAAACAAGATACGTGCTCTGATTGTTTGCAAGACATGGTACAGTTTAAAGAATTTGAAAAGCCTGGAAAGAAAAAGAAGAAGATTAAGAAATCGAAGAAATATGGGAAATCCAGGTCGGAGAAGGCTAAGGAAGCGCCATCACAGGCAACCAAACCTGCGCGACGCGCTAGGAATCGCAATGCCATCATCGACAGCGATGATGAAGATGATGAGGGCAGCTGGCTTGTCGGTGAAGAGGAGAGAGGCTCATTGAATCTGGGCAAGGCAGGAGGCGAAGAGGATGAAAACGCCGCTGGTCCCACCGAATGGTTGGGCTCAGATGACTCTGCACTATCAGTAGACAGCCAGGATCAGAGCAACTTGAACAGCTTTGTTATCGACGACGAGACTGCCAAGAAAGAGGCTGGTAGAAAGGGCCTCGAAGATGATGATGACTCTTTGCTTTCGTTGGATGCTCTGTCTAAGCAACTGGCATCACAAACACTCAATGACAAGCCAGAACCCCCTTCGCAAGCATCAGCAACAGAAGACAACGGAGAGACTGGAAGCGATTCTGAGGACTCGACGTCTGTTTCGGGTGTTGACGAGTCAGAGCTCTACTCTTCTGACGACGACCAGCGCCCCCAGCCTGGGTCTACGCAGGTGATGGCTTCGGCCAAGATTCGAGAACTCTCTCGCATTCTGCACTCCGAAGTGGCAGATCACAAGTTTATCGTCTTTTCCCAGTTCACCTCCATGCTGGATCTCATTGAACCATTCATGCGAAAAGAGGGCTTCAAGTTTACCCGTTACGACGGCAGCATGCGCAACGAAGAGCGCGAGGAGAGCCTGCGTCGACTACGCGAGGATAAGGGTGTTCGTGTTCTGCTATGCAGCTTGAAGTGCGGCAGTTTGGGTCTCAACCTGACTGCAGCCACACGCGTTATCATTGTCGAGCCCTTCTGGAATCCCGTAAGTTTTAAACAATCCCCGCACCAGACCCTTCTCATTTATATATATGCTGATCTTCTATCAAGTTTGTCGAAGAACAAGCCATTGACCGCGTGCACCGGCTCAACCAAACCGTCGACGTGATTGTCTACAAGCTCACAGTCGCACACACCGTGGAAGAGCGCATCATCGACCTCCAGGACAAGAAGCGCCAACTGGCGGAGCAGGCCATTGACACTGGCGCCAAGAAGAGCGCGCTCAAGCTTGGCCTCAACGAACTCATTGATCTATTTAAGCCGGGCTCGAACTTTAACGGCACAGGTATTGACGGAGACGCTGCAGAGCAAGAGCGTGAGAGGGCCTATTCGGCGATGCGGTTTGGGATGAAGAAACCACCGCCTAAGAGACAGGAAAATGCTGTCTTTGGAAGGCGTTGGTGATTGATTTGTTGAGAAGGAGTTACTTTTCTTGCAGGTCTTGTGGTTTTGGAAAGTTTTAGTTGACGATACCTCTGTGCTTCTGCTTCCTTTTCTTGTGAGACGATGGATTAGAGTATATTTTTATGGTTATCACGAATGGTGGGATTAAATTTTTATATACGTATGGATTAGATGAGATGACACAGTCAATGAAATGCTTCATGTAGAGTCAAATACACTTGATTATTCCCCCCAAAAAATTCAGGTTCGCTAACTACTGTGTCACACTATGGGTAACTACCTCAATCTTGCTCCCTCTCATTTCTTCTATTTCCGTCCATGGGCTGACATTTCAGGATACTTAGTAAAACACAGTAACTTCACTTCACTAACAATATCCGGCCACATTCAAACTAGTAGCCTTGTCGGTAGTAGTCGCTCGGTGCGCTAGGCTCGTTAGATGCTCCAGGCGGCACGTATGGCTTATACTGCGGCTGAGACGGCGGCTGGGGAGGCTGTCCCTGGGGAACGGGCGGAGGAGCCTGGTCTGGAGGTCCGTAGCTATGGTACTGCGGCTGCGATGGCTGCGATGGCGCAGCGTTGTACGGTGCCGATGGACCACCAGCAACTGGGCTCTGTACGGCGTTCCCGTCATCTGGAGGACCGCCAGGCGCCGGGTAAAAGCTGTTGGGGTTGTGTGGTGTAATAGGCGAGTCATAGACTGATGTGGCCAGCTCTTGTGCACCATAAGTGCTTTGCGGTCGCTGCTGCTGCTGCGAATACATGTTTTGTTGTTGTGGGTTTTGGGGATTATACGGGGTAAAGTTTTGCGCTGGAGGTGGTGATGTACTGTTTGGTGCGACAGGCTTGGTCGACGATGGGATGCGTGGTGTAGGGTCTCGAGGAGGATATTGCTGCTGCTGCGCTTGTGGAGGTTGGCTGCCGGTTTGCGAGGGCACCTCGGCGCCGCCCACGTAGAATGGCGCTCCAGGTGCCTGGTTTGGCGGCTGGAAGTTTGGTGGTGGTGACGAGGCCTGGTATGGATGCTCTGACATGGAGATGTTAGCTGTTGGTGGCACAAGAGGTGTGAGTGGCTAACGTACCGCCTTGAACGCCGGGGTTGTAGAACTGATTAGGATCCTGCGGGCGAGGCGCTTGGTTTGGATATCCAGCCTGAGGATAGCCTTGTCCAGGTGGTGCAGGCCGCATGGCGTACTGGTGGTAGTTATGCTGAGGAGGATGTGACATTGATGACTCTAGAAGAGCCTCATAGTCTCGACGAGCTTTGATGAATTTCTCATTCAGTTGGGTAAAGTCGTCTGGAAGAGTCTGTTAGTAGTGCCCCCTTGTTGTAGCCAGAAGTGGCGAAGCATACCCTTCTTTTGCGAATATTTCTCAATGAGCTTGATCAGTTTCGGACGAATAGCCAAAGTCTGATGGTACAGTTTCTGGACCGATTGTAAGTATCTCTAGTAACAACATTTAGCCGCGTTAAACTTACCGAGATCTCCTCGTTATCCTCTTCCCGCGGGGTGGTGTTGGAAGCACTCAATAGCGTCAATAGCTTCTCAACATTCTTGATCTCCGCAAAGACTTCGGCCTCCATCTGAGCCTCCCGCTGTAGTTCATCCGGGGTAGGGTCCGTCAGCTTCTCGACGTAGTTGAGAGGGAAAATGCCAGTGTTGCCTTTCAGAGAGCCTCGCCACCAATCTTTGTAAACACTCTCCAAAACGGCAATGACATCACCCTTCTTGAACTCGAGTTCGCCTGGTTCGGATGGAACGAAATCAAACAAGGCACGGACTCGGCTGACTGTCGCTGCAGTCGTCCCAGCTGGTACGGCCGGCGCTGGAGAGCTGTCTTGTTGGCCGCTCGGGCCGGCTTGTGACGAGCCACTCGTCGTCGTCGTTTTCTTGCGTTCCTCGTCTTGCAAACTCAACTTGAGAGCCATCTGGAGTTCCTCTTCTTCCTTTTGTCTGTCCGAAGCCGTGAGGCCCTGTTTCTGGGGTGCGCTGGGCGGCTGCAATGTCGGGTTACTCAGTTTGAGTCGGTAGTAAGCGTCGTACATGATACCGAGCTCAGAGTCCTTGCTGAACATGTCGCTCCAGTCTTGCATCTTTTCGAGAATTTTGGCCTTGACTTGTTGGTGCGTATTTCGGTCGTTGGCTAGCTTCAACAAAGCATCGGTAAACGCCCGGCTCGAGACTTCACGGTGCATAGGTTTGCCGCAGTTTTGGCAGAGGGCGTGAGCAAGCTTTTGGGGTCAGCGGTCAGCGGTGGGACAAAGGAAAGTCGCGCAGTACTCACCTCGAGCGTATACAACTGCACGTTGGCGTTTCTATGCGCCAAGCGTTTGATCATGCTCTGAACGGCTTCCTTGGGACCGTTGTTGTCGCTGCTGACCTTGTCGCAGACTTCGAGGATGGCGCCCCAATCCTCAGAGGTCAGGTTTTCGTCCGTCGCCTTGGCTAAAGAGCTGTTAGCGCTATATTATCATCTCTGAACCGTGGTCCGCATACCGACGGCATCGTCATATGGTCCGGCAGCTGCGGCGCGGAACATGGCTGGGATGCGATGGCTTGAGAGCCTCCTTCTCCTGGCAGTTCTCTAGCTAAACGTGTGCTGGAGCTGTAGTGCAGCTAAAAACAGATGTATTCTTGAGGCTTTTCAAGAGCGACACTGGTACACAGTAAGAACACAATGCTGCAATGCTGTACGCTGTCGTGGCTCGCGGGTGCATGAAGATGTAGTATGGAGTTGTGGCAAGCTTGGTTGAATCAGCCTCGTAGTAAGGCAATGGGCCCGGTTCGTCATCATACGCGGAGGCTTGCGCACTGGGTGGGGTTTGCACTGCGTAGATGGCAGGGAAGCTCGCACCACACCGTCTTTGGCGCAGCACACCAGCCACACTTGCCGCGATTTAGCGTGCCTTTGGAGTCGTAGACGCTGACTTTTAGCAGCCGAAACGGCGCCTTTGCCACTAACATATACTCGCCACAGCACATGTTTTCGGCATATTTGGCCCTACGAGGCCGCGTGGCAGACTGTCGGGACACGGGGATGTTTCTACTTGGGCTACTATTTTTATATAAAAGGAGAATGATACAGACTGGCAGGAGGTGAAAAAAGCGCAGTGCACCGTTGTTCCTCTAATTACCAAGAATGACTGTTATATGCCCCATCCCTATCTCTTGACTTATTATCTTGTAGAACCAGTTTAGGTAATAAAGAACGCCTGGGATAAGAACAAACGACCGCATGTAATTCATTGGCAAGACAGTACGTAAGTTTCCTTAACAAGCAAACTTCTATAGTGGTATATTTGTCTCTTTGGTTTGGCCATGATGGGGTCTTTTCGCAGCGGTGAGCGTGACGACAACACTGACGTGGATGACGATTCATGCGCAAATGTACATCCTATCCAAGCAATCACCAACAACAGTCGTTGCAACATGCTACCAAAGCATGCGAGATTCACTCAATGAATGTGCTATTCTATACATTACATTACCATAAAAACCTATTCTACCTTGACTGCGGGATTCGGCAGAACTGGCCCTCAAGGTGGCTCACAAGGTGACAGGTGCCGGGTAGTCGCATAGATGCAGAATACGCTACAACGCGTTACAGCAGATTTTGTGAGTCTGGGTTTTGGGGATACTTTTGGACCGCGCTACGTATCTGTCTGACAGGTGCAGGCTCTTCGTACCCAGCTCATTGCGCTGAATCTACATCGATCCAGGCCGATAATTCTACTATGTCTGTGTGCGACGTAGTTACGCGCGCGACAGTCATTGGTGGACCCGTGCAGTACCTCGGAACCTGTGCAGCTGAAGTGAGGCGCGCGGGAAAAGACAAAGAATAGCTGCCTGTTTACATACCCAGGATGGAGACAAAACAGTACATATCAAAGCAAAGGAACAAGCTCTGATAGGCAGCGCCCTGGCTTCCACTCCGCTTGTGCATGGCCCTTTTTCCTGTCCCGATTGGATCTGGAAGCCTAATAAACGATACCCCAGATAAGGCGACTTGCAGACCGGGCGGAGCTATCTGCCTGTCGCAGGTACTGGGTACTATCTTGCCGACATGGTGTGCCTGCGGCTGCTGCGGCTGTTCCACCCCAGGCCCCTGTACCCATGTAAACCGACCGGGTACTCAGTACAAAGCCAAGCATCCACCGCTACGACCCCAAGCTTCCCCCCATTACCTGAGCTAGTCTAGTACCTACCCTCATTGCGTTATCCATCCTCAACTAAGAGTCACTTCTTGCATCAGCCGCTGGGTTATTGCACAAAGGAGTCTTTGGTGATTCTGCTGGCCGGGTCCCAGGCGTTATTCTCTTTACCCTCACGACTTCAGCCTAGACTTGCCTCTATTTTAAGCAACGCTCCTCGCCCCCCGTTAGCCGCCATCGGTACTGCTGCTGTGAGCGGCTTATGACGAACGCTAAGTCCCAGCGCAGCATCACGAGGTCCCTTGCATCCCGTTGCAAGTGACCCGGTCTCGGACCCATCAAGATATCAAACATACCAACCAGTTGATCAACTGCAACCTCGTCATATCACTCTGATAGCTCATGACGACCGGTCCCGTTTCTCTTCAGACACCATAAGGGCCAGAAGCTTCCCCCACGACCCTGTTCGCCGTCTACCACACAAGCAGACTGACTCTGCTAATCGACCATCGGCGGAGTCACGACGCCACTCGAGCCAGCGCAACTGCAGCAGAAATCTATCTTCGAACATCTTTATACAAAGCATCCAGCACACCATCCATCGTTCTTCTCACGTTATCGATGATGGAAGCAGAAGTCAACGCCTTTGCTGCTGCTTGATCTCCCGTCACAACCCCCCCGGACCTGCTAGCATCACCGGGCCACTAAGGCTTTCGGCTGGACAATATGCATCAACAAGCACGAATACCACAGAGGAAGGCGTCCTCACCGGCGCCATCGCCGCAAATACCGGCGTCGAGGAATCTTACTTCGGTCGATCCTGTCGTTGGTAGCCCTCGCGAGCGTGCCGGCTCCAACGCATCTACATCGCAGCCCATGGCTTCACCGACAAGCGAAAGTCAACAAACACTGGCGTTGCCTAGTGAATCCGTAAAAAAATTAGATCAAATCGTCCAGGTAGATTATACCTCGCAATGAGCTTTCCCGTGGATTTGGGAATACTGACGAGACTTTTCTTCTAGAACTTCTACACAAAGGCTGCTGCCCTTATATTAGACTCACGCATGAAAACTAGACCTGTACGAAATGCGAGCGGCGCTCCCAAAGTAAATAAATGGGTATGCAATCTTCATGATTCTAATTTCCAATAGTTCTAGCTCTCGCTAACTAGAGTACAGTATCAAATCGAAACCGACGAGATCGACGACTTCCGAGAAGAGCTCAAGACATGGAAAAGCTGCGGCAGCTTAGAAAACCAGCCGCCGCCCATGATTATTGATGTATATCTTGATACTTCTACACTCAAAGAGAGCCAAAGCCTTGTGTGTGTCGACGACGATGGCAAGCGATGGGATGTAATGGAGCAGCTCCATGCTTCCCGCTCCAGCACAGGCAGCGCATCCCCCAACTGTCAGGGAAAGAATACTGAAGTCATATTGGAACGATGGCGAGTTGACTTGAAACCCACTGGTGTATATCCTGTTGAAGACTTTGGACCTATCCTCCCCACCATCTACAAGAAGGCCATCGTCTTTTTCCGGTCGCTTTTTATCACAACCAGGCTTCTACCAGCCTGGAAATTTACTAGTCAGGGCATGACAAAGGGCTGCCATCCATCGCTTTCTCCACGTTGTCGAATTCGCATGTCAGAGTCCCAGAGGAGCTCACCTGATCTTCTCAAGAGCCCGATCGACGGTAGGACTGATCCAGTTACCGACTACATGTTTGGTGATCTCGAAGTTCCAGTCGGTCGTCTGAGCACGTCTGTTACATACAGAAACGACTGCAGCTTCAGAATAGATGACTCTGAATCCCTTCTGAGCTCTAGATTCATGGGCGTCGATGAAAATTTCTTCAAGCCCTCCATTCCGCAGCGTGTAGACTCTGCAGGGCCCGCTACAGGAGAGGTGGGATCACTTCGAGACCATCGTGCTAGACCAGAACTTAGCGATGTCCAGCAGACATACGGAAGCCTCTCAACTTTCCATGGTGAGGGACCATTAGGAACTAGCCCCATATCAGCGTTGCGGGCTGTCAAGCCCCCTGGATCAGATACAAGCTCCCCCCCAGCATCACTTCCTGCACAACAAGACCTCGATGCACCGCACTCCATGCCTGCAGGGAATCGAAACCAGTCCACTCGTTACTCGTCACGTCCGGTAGACGTCACGGGACGGCGGCCATCCATCTCATTCCAACCTTTCAAGGCTGGTTCTTTATCAGGGTCTCCAGTACCACGCCCGATCGAGCCGGAATCACCAGTATCAGCAAGCTCGCTCAACCGCCAATCCGCACCTCAATCTATGCCTTCCAGGCAAAGAGCATCCCTTACAGCGGGCATGCCTGCGTCACTCCGAGGTGGACCTCAGCCTACTGATATTCCTGTAGGTTCTCCTAGACCGTCATCTGCCAGCCGATATAGTAGCAGCTTTACACATCGCCGGAGCCGGCCATCATTAAGTGGCATTGGCAAAGGTGGGGATGAAGAACAAAACAGCAGTGGTAGACAGAGTCTCGCATCTTCTGTAGCGCAGCCAGGGTCTGGTCTTTTGGCAGAACCAGATGCTACCAGTTCAGGCTCACTTCCTGCGGAGGAAGACAACATATCAGAGTTTTTGAAAATGTTGGACAGCAAGCGGACACTCAAAAGCTTCGAGACAGCGAAGCGCGGTGAAGCATCGACAAACAAAACAGTCGCGCAGCTGTCGAGATTCCACATGATGAAAGAGTCGAACCAAGCCCTGACCGAATCCATGACTTCATCCATGCAGTTACAAAGGTCATCGAGCTCATCCAGCCGGCAATTAACAAGTGTTCCAGGCATGATTGCCCCAGCATCAGCTTCACCATCATCATCATCTCCAGGAAAGCCAATTTCACCACACACTCCTGCCATACCATCACGCCTGAGCGAAAACTCGATAGTCGATAATTCCGACGATCGCACGCGAACCGCTTCCCGTAGCGGACGCCCGAGGGAGCCGTCAATTCCCGAGCCTCGGAGGGAAAACACTGTCACACAAGAAGGTACCACAGCTATCGATATCCCGCTTTCTCCCCGCCTTGGAGGTTACCAAAGAAGATCTAGCTCTGTCGCACAACAGAGTCGTGCGATGGTTGATGACGATGAGACAGATTTAGCTTTTGCAAATCGTAGCATAAGTCTTGGCGCGGATGATCGAGAGCCACCGACCATGAGCACTCTTCTCGGCCGGCAAATGCAGCTAGAAGAAGAGTCTACGGTGCGTGAGGGCGACTCAAATAGCCTCCAACCCGCTGCGGAAATCCAATCATCGAGCGCATCTGGTGCAGGGCTGCGAAACTCAACAGAAGAGACACCGCCCGATGGCCTGATTGCTCAGTCATCGTCATCAGTTCCCCGGCGTCGGTATACCGGAATGGGTGCTGGTAGGGGCCAAACGCCTCCGCAGTCATCACGCGGTAGCTACGCCGGCTCAAGTAGCCGACTTATCCGTGGAGATGACGAGTCGGTTGGTGATGAACCCCTTATGTTTACGCTCTCCGAGATGGATGCACAAGGTCGCCGCAGCTTAGAAGAAGGCACCGGAGGCGCTGGAACAGGAGGAAATAATGGATCTGACAAAAGCGGTTTCGAAGCCCGCGGCACTTCACGCCGAGGCTGGTGAATACATACAGACAGACTGTACGCCACTTTGGTCTCCAGGCATCACGAAAAGTGACCACTCGTGGTTTGTAAATTTGTAAATGGATATTAAATGAGAATGAGGTAGCTAAATAAAGCAAACTAAATCACCAAGAAACCCTTGTCAAGTTCTCAGTCAAAAACTCACTGTCTGTCGCCTTTCGCCTCTATATTCCCCTCTTTGTTTGTCATGATATTTTGTCCGTAAACCATTACTCCAAGCTTTGCGCACATATCTCGCTAACTCATCACCACAACCACCATCATCATTCGTGTTCGTGCTGCAAACTAAATCCAATCTTCCATACCCATTACCCTTATAAGTGTCCAACTTTTCTGTTACACAAAAAAGAGAGAACCCATTCTCACGGGGCAGTTGCAAAGGCAAAGAGTCAAAATAACAACGAAAGAAACAGTCCATAGCGGAAATCTTAGTACCCCAAAATGTATAACAATACGGCAAAAGTATGGTGAAACAAATATTAAAATGAATCATTACATGTCGTAGATGTCGTCCCAGTCGTGAGGCGGAGGAGATTCATCTTTGACGAATAGCGACTCTTCATCGTGCATGTGGCCTCTATTGTTGTTCCTCAAGTCATCTTCATACCCGCTTCGAGCCGTGTTATCAATATCCATGCCGTCTTCGTCGTCGGTGAGATCTATGACTTCTGGCTTTATATCCTTATCATCATAATCATCATCGTCTTTGACAAAGATGGGGCTTTCTCGTTGTTGGCCTCTACCGTCACGGTCCATTCTTGTCTCTGTGTCTGAGTCGCCTGTGAGGTCTATCGGGAATCTCCAGACTGCGTTGGGCTGCTCGTCTTCAGGTGCCTCCTCGGATGCGTGTCGGTCGGTGGCAGTGGTCGTATTTGCTCTGACGAAGAGAGAGGCGGATCTTGAGCTTCTTTGTGGACTGTTTTGAGTAGCTGTGTTTGGTGGCTGGGGAGAAGTATCGGGTTCATGAGCGATATCTGGCATTGCGGCATCGCCGTCTCCGTCATCATTGTTGCCACTTCCGTCGTCACTGCCATCGCCATCTGAACCATTGCCATCATCATCGCTACTCTCGTCATCAGAGCCGTCAGAGGGTGTGGAAGAGCCACCGCTTGCACTGGGTGGCTCTTCCGGTGGGTTGGTTGACATGATAACATGGCCAGGAGGAGGTCTTTGGACAGTGATCTGTGGCTGAGATTGTATCATTCGCTCCATGACTTGCATTGTCGCCTCATCTGGAGGAGGACCAACCAGTGGCGCGAGGTTTCGAATCTGAGAAAGCCTCCTGGCAACAATGTCCTTTGCCCTGCGGACTTGTCCATTAACATCTTTGGCAAATTGCCAATCTCGTATTGGGGCATTTCGCTGCTTATTCGCTTGCCACAGGTCATAATCCCAAAACTCAACCCTAGCAAGGCCACGTAGGCAGTATAAGTGATCCAAGCCTTGAAGGGTGCGAAGGTTGCGAAATAGGCGGAAGTTTGGTTGTCCTAGTGTATGATTCTTCATGAACCGTACCTGGCCCCTCGGCTCATGCTTGCGACGCATATAATCTTTACCGCTTTCCCGCAAATACACACCAATGGTTAGTAGCCGACGGGCTTCAGGGAGCCAAGCCAAAGGTTGGGTACGCTTTGAAATGAACCCATTGCGCTCATTGGGTTGATATGTTACTTCCTGGTTGCCAGTCCAGAAGACCTCAATATGCTGCAGGCGCTGCAACTTGGCTCCGATTCCCTTGGCAAAGCGACCCTACTCGCCTAGCGAAGAGAAAACAAAGCGGTTTTTGCTGTAGAATATTGTGCTTCCCCAGAAGTGCCATTGAGAACTCACCAGTAGTGGCGCGAGTAAGTCATTGGGATTAATGGCATCTGTGAGACTCACTGCTGCTGTACCAACGTGGAACCGGTGTAGAAGACGGGGTTCCCAATTGGTATCGTTTGGGTCACGCCGAGGAGCTCTGTAAGGATCCAGGCGAGAGATTGCGTGTACGGGTTCTCCTGGGAACGTGAGTAGGTGTTGCAGTATTCGAAGCTTAACTTTTATGGGAAGGCTCATGTTTGGCGGGAGCCTCAGTTCTTGGCCAGACACAGTAGTACGACTCTCATTGGGGACATTCGCAGCTTTCTCCTCAGCCTCAAGATCCGAGTCATCGTCATTTCCTTCGTCGTTGTTCTGATCCTCAGGGGCCCGTTCCCTTCTGGAAGCAGCACGTAATTTCAAGTCGGGGTGTAAGTGATGTGAACTGTTTGCTTCTCGGCATGATAAAGGGTAAACTTCTTCGATTCCGCGCCCTTGCAGCAATTCTTCTTGCCAGGTCTGTGTATTTTGTGAGTAAGCAAACTATCGCGTAAATTCTTCCCCGAGCTTACCGGTGCGGTTTTGAGGCGCCTGCGGCCTCGAAGTCTGTCATATGCTTCCTCAAGGCTTCGTATTCGCCTTTCGAGAAGGCGTACAGTTCGCCTGAGATCCATACATTGTCGTCTGTAGCCATCTCTTTGTCGTCGCAATCCTCGACATAGACCCTTTCTCCAATGCGACTTAGCTTTGAGTGACTGCCATCTTGGGCGACAGACTGTTGCACAATGCCCTGGGAGAGGCTGAGAGGCCCAGGAATCAGGCTCTGAATCGGAAACATCCTCATGTGGGTTCGGATTCTGTGCTGCGGGATCATCGTCTGGTGGTTGTGGCTGTCCTGCTGCTTGAGGTCCTTGGAGCGCTGCATTTGCCGGATTATTAGCTTGCAGAGGCTCAGGATTGTTAGGAGGGGGAGGAGGAGCTGGGATAGCATCAACATCGACTGGGTCATTATCGGCATCTCCTGCAATTGTGGGAATGCCCTCATCATCAAGAGGGCCAGGGCCATCAGCTTGCCCATTGTCTGCCATTATATCAGTAAAGAATTATGAAAAGCACACTCAAGGTTCCACGAAAAGTAAAATTGAAAAGTAGTCTTTTTGTCAGAAAGGGTAAGCAGGTGGCATCAATTGAACGAGGTCACAGTGCACGAATAAAGGTGCAAGTGAAGAAGCCAATGCTTTGTCTAAGTGGGCGAGCTTTTGGAAAAAAGAAGAAAAAATGAAGCGGGAGAAGATCATTTGCAGTTATCACGCGAAGAAAGCTTTTAAAAAGCCATGGCACACAAGAAAGCACAGGTGAATTGATTCATGCAAGGTTGTGTATTAGAGGTGTTGTGGTGGAGGTTGGATGGAGGAGTGAGGCAGAAGCATCGCGAGATTAAATACTGGCGTGGACGCGGGCTGGGGGCCAGCTGGGAACAGCCGCCAACAGCGTGACCACTCAAACGCATCTGCACGAGAGCCACCAGGGCGCAATTCTTTCGCACTTCGAGGCCATTGGACGCTTTTCTCTTGTCTTCTTTTCATTCTTTTCATTCTAGAATGGACCTATATCTATGATCAGAGCTTTGCAAGCTAAACACATCTGGTTCCTTCACCAAATCTCCTCGTTTCCCTTCACTAATGACATTGCAGTGCTCGTTCAGACAATAGGTATGGTTGTCACAACTCCTCTAATGCCCAGTTCCCCGCGCAGGTATCAGTCTATTTGCAAAACCATCTTGTCAAACACCATTTGCTTTTCGAATAAACATAGGACATAAGCGTTACATTTCTATTGCGTTGATACACCCACACGGTATGTTTATGTTTGAGTTGCGAAGTTCAATATCGCTTGATCGTCTTATTTTTAGTCTTTGTGTTGCAACTTGCGGAAGGTATCCATAACAGTGGTGAAGACTACCAGGAGGATACCACCTCCGGGACCGAGACGCAGGACCTTGGCTTGTCAGTAAGGTAGGCTTCTTTGACATGGGCTGACGAACTCACCTTGGGCAGGAAGCCCTTGTAAAGAGCAGAAAAACCTTCCTCCCTAAAGACCGTCACAACACCAGGCCAAGCCCAGTTGTACTTGGGGACCTGGCCGGGGATCTTGGGGGTGTTTTGAATTCGGCTCTTGACGACATCCATGGGGGTGTTGAGAATCGTACCGACGGTGCCACCGATGGCACCAGAGATGAGGTCGTTGGTCATCTTGCCGCTCTTATTCTCAGCCTTGGGCAGCATCTGGCGGACCTGGAAGATGCAACCAAAGTAACCAGCGTTCCAGAGAATATGACGCCACATGGTACTCTCAAGACCCTGGTACATGGTCAGGACACCCTCATTCTTGACCGTCTTGATGACACAGTCGGCCATGCCATTGTATTTGCCGGCGGACGCCTTGTCTTGCAGGCGAATCTTGACGAGCTCGAAGGGAACGACGACGAAGGATTCGGTGGCACCGGCAGTAGCACCGGTAAGAATGGAGAGCGACTGGTTCATCTGGCTTACGCCAAACATCTTACGGTAAACCTTGCCCCATTCGTCGTTGGCGGCGAACTTGGTGGCACGCTTGGGGGCTTCCATCAGGATCGGCGCGGAGATGCCGCGGTAGAGACGGGAGAATCTAGCAGCATATATTAGCTCTGCACGGGGGCATATTGCGTCAAAGAATGGCTCTACCCTTCATTCTTGATAATCTTGCCGAAGCAGTCCATCATGCCGTTGTAAGTCTCGGCGCTGGTGCTAGTTTGCAGTTGACTATTACTCAGTCAGCATCGAGCGATTGCAATTGGGCTATCGATCAGGCGGGCATACACTCGGGTCTTGACAACGTCCAATGGGTACCTGAGATAGGATCAGTCAGTCAATCTGCGGAGCACATTGTTGGTCGCGTGCCGGGGACTCACATCACCAAAATCTATATCACAGAGGCACAATCAGCGTTCTGTACAGTAAGCAGAGGCAGATATGAGGGCGGCATACCTCCGAGACACCAGCAATGGCGCCTGAAAGAGAATGTTAGCATTCATAACTAGAATCCCGTGGGCTTTGACGGCGTGGGCATGCGAACCTGCGGCGAATTGGTAGACGAAGGGGAGAGGCTTCTCGTCGGCCATTGTGGGCGAACGCAGCTGCGCGGCGGGGGCAATTCGGGCTAATTGAAGTCTGGAGGAAGCGAGGTCGAATCAACCGGAAAGATCGCAAGCGAATAGCGGCCGTGATGTAGATTCGCGAGTTGTTGCAAACGAGAGTTGTCGCAGTAGAAAAAAGGCGGCCAGAGGGAATTTCGGACCTTGTTCGGCGTGGAGTCGGCTACCTGACGGTCAGCGTTGAGTGGGCACCCTCCGCGCCAGGTCCCGCCGCAGTGGCCGGTAGTAAGCGATATCGTTGGAGCACAAGTGTCGGATACTGCGGGCCACAGAGGTGCAATATTCGCCTGCGCCAATTGCCAGAATATGTACAGCAGCCGTTTTATGGGGTTCTGGTCGTAATTACAAGCCTGTCTGAAGAGGCGAACTCCCCGCGTTTGACGCCGGACCGGGTTCCTCGGGGCGCCGTGTACGATGTAGTCGTACAGTCGATGACCAGGCGGCACTTGTGTCATTTGTGTAGCAGCTTTATGTGAGATTACTCCATTGATTAGGCACGCGGATAAGAGCTTTACGTATGGACTGAGCTATATTGTTGCCTGCCCAAGTCTACGGACGGTGTCGACGTGGGCTTCTCTACACACATTATGCAGCTCGTTCTATATGCGCAGCATGTATCGCATGGACAGTCGGCTGCTGCCGGTGAAAGATGCCAAAACGGCTAAGGACTGGCCTGTTCAAAGGCTGGGCTTCCACGCGGAGAGCCCCGGAGGTAGAAATTGCGTGGAAAGCATCGCGTTGGTCATGATTTTCCCTCACGCTGCGCGTCAGGGTTGCACAGACGCCACCATGCAAGGCACAGTCGAACAACAACACGCTATAAGCCGCAGCTGTAATTAGTGCATGATTAATTACTTGCACAAGTATACTCGTATATTCCCGCACAATGTTACCCGGCAATAAGAAGTGTCTCTCCAGAGCAAGCTTGATTCTTAGTGCAAGCCATTCACTCACCCATTTCGCCGCATCGTGGCTTCTCATAACAACCACTGTTCCGTTTCATGCCGATGTTGTCATTCCTCTATTACACACTATCAGAAGCGCGTCACGGCTTGAAAGAACGCCATCGCAAGAAATGTGCCCGCTGTAAACATCACGAGGCCCCCTCGACGCTTCTCTCGTAACGTCATGACGCAAGGCTTTGGCAAATAGACGTCGCCAGCAGTTGGCATGTGGCTGCGGGAAACACCATCTGGACGCGATACGACAAGCGTTAGCCCTCAAGCCCTATCTACCCTCCAGTCCAGCACAAGCACCGTTAGCGCCAGGTAATTGGCCAATCTGCAGCGCCTGGCAGCTCTGTTCGTTGACATGTGGCAACCTTGGTCTGGGCGGGATTTCCCCGCATCCACATTGTACTTGTTTGGTACCTCCACTTGGCCGCATCCCGTTCGCAGGTGCACTTGGTCGCTAGATGCGCTACGCAAGCACTATAACTCGGCGCGACGCAAAAGCTGCGACAACGCGCACAACGCCATGCCTGGGCAAGTGGGCAACCCCACCAATGCCCATCCCACCACCATCAAGCTCCAAGCACGTTCGTCGCGACTACCGGACACGCTTCGTCAGCAACAACACTCTTCTGCATCTTTGTTATATTACGCCTCGCCCTTGTCGCATCTTCTCCAGAGCATCAGCAGCAGCCCAACACCATCTCTGGCTGTTCCTCATTAACGCCGCTCGACAACACGAATCGCCTCCGAAGCCTTTGCTGCTGTCCCACCACGTAACCGAAACAGCCTCTCGCAAACTGCCACCGTCTTCGACCACGTCGCAAACCGCCCCGCGCATTGTCGCACACTCTCAAGGAGCTCTAGCTCTCACAGCGCTTTAAACAGCACCTTTAAACACGCCGTGGTCCCCCTGAGAATCACAGCGAGGTGTCTTTACAAGCGTCCGGAGCTGGTTCCAATCGATCCGAGCAGCCGATGAGTCACTTACTGTGGAAATACTATTGGGAAAACGATGTCGACAAGTTTCGACGTCTCCTGGATCCTTCGGGGCCCTCGACGCAGGCGGCACCAAAGAGTCCAGTGATAGGAAGCGCCGGATGGCCCAGCCCGGGCAGCTTTGGCGTCGTCTCGTCTCCCAAGCTGGGTGGCAAACCGAGAAAGGGCACGGCATCCGCGGCCAAGTCCAAGGATGCCGCTGCGCTGGGCAAGGCAGAGGTCAACAGCCGTGATCATGCCGGCTTGACCATTTTGCTTCGTGCTGCCTCGTCCACTGACCCTCTGGCCAGGGGTTTTGTCCAAGCTCTCCTTGAACACCCCGCTACAGACATATACGTACAGGACCCTGAAAGCGGCTGGAATGCGCTCCATCGATCTCTATATTCTGGAAATGTGTCCATCGCCCGCATTTTGCTGGCAAAGGAGCGCTCCAACCTCAAGTCTGGAACTGCCGCATCTGCTAGCAGGGTCGGCCAACTGATCAAAACCAAGGACCATGAGGGCAACAGCCCTTTTGACTTGTATAACTCGACAATTGCCACCCGAGCATTGAGGAGGGGCCTGGAGCAGAGTGTTGAAGATACAGACTCTGAAAGTGGTGAGAGCGATGATGATGGAGCCAATCCGTAAGTATATCTACAATGTCTAACGTCATTATCCTGTCAACTAATGCCTCGTAGTGCAACCAAGAATGGCATTGTGCTCGGCAATGTTATAGAAGGCGACGAGCTCTTCGTCTTCGGAAGCAACAGAAACATGTCTCTTGGCGTTGGCGACGAGGACGATCGTCAGTATCCTGAACGCATTTTGCTACGGCGCCCAGATCGACTTCTTCGTCGATTCTACGAGGAATACTTGGGTGAACAGGACGATGACACCATTGCTTCGTCACTAGATATTGAGGAGATTCCGACTTTGGTGCCCAACCGTCCCCTTATTATCCATGATGTCGCCATGTCTAAGCTGCACACGGCCATTCTCACGACGGATCCCGTTTGCAACCTCTTCATCTCTGGATTGGGGAGAGGTGGTCGCCTTGGTCTCGGCGATGAGAATACGCAGTTCAAGTTTGTTCCTGTTCAGGGACCACTAGCCGAGAAAAAGATACATCAAGTGGCACTCGGTCAAAATCATTCCATGGCCGTCGCCGGTAACGGCGAGCTGTGGACTTGGGGTCTCAATTCGGATTCTCAGCTGGGCTTTGTTCTACCTCCGCCCGCCAGATCTGATGAAGAACCTATGAGCTTGGTTCCGCGCCAACTCTTTGGATCGCTGAAGAAGGAATACATTCAAGGCATCGCCGCCTCGGCTATTCATTCGGTTGCGCACACGGGCACGTCTCTTTTCTGCTGGGGTAGAAATGTCGGCCAGTTGGCGTTAATGGATGCTGATTCACGATCCCTCGACATTCAGGCAACACCTAGAAAAGTTGCAGCATCCCTTCTGACAGCTCCCATTACCATGGTTTCTGCCATAGACAAAGCCACTACCTGTCTGCTGGCCAATCATTCCGTCTGGGTCTTTACCAATTATGGCTACAGCCTCATCAAGTTTCCGTATCCAGATGTCTTTACGAATCATAACCTTACGACGACTTCGTATTCTAACAGATATGATTCCGGAAGGAGAGGTATTCGTTACATTGCATCTGGAGGTGACACCATTGCTGCTGTAACGGCACGTGGTGACCTGTTCACTATGCATGTGAACCAAAAGACCGATTCAGATCAGGTCGCTGGCTCTACAACAAACCCAGCTAAGATCAAGGGCGCAGTTTCCCAACCACAGTGTATGTGGGATTCGCGCAAGGATGGTGTCGTTTCCGTCAGTATCGGAGAGCATGGATCCGTCATTATTTGTACCGAATCAGGCGCTGTTTGGAAGCGAGTTAAGCGTGCAAAGGGAAAAATATCTGCTGTGGCTGGTGAAAAGCGAAAGGACTTCAAATTTGAGCGTGTCCCTTACATCACCAACTGTGTCTCGGTGCGAAGCTCTACCTTTGGCGCCTTCTCGGCGATTCGCAAAGACAGTGATGTCATGTCAAAAGAAATCTCCGTTTCTGTCAAGTCCCTTTGGGATGATCTCGGAGCCCTGCTTTGCCTGAACGACTTTGAGGCATCTTCCTCAGAGGACAATAATAAAGAGAAGCGCAAGGCCTGGGATAAGGCGATTGTGCGCGAGAAGCCAGGTTCAGTTCCACATGAACTGTTGAAATCGCCCGATGTCGAGTCAGATCTCACGGAATGGCTCAAGTTCAACGCTTTCCAGTACGACAATATTGACTTGAGGATACGCTCATCATCAACTCCGGACATTCTGATTCCTGTTCACGGCTGGCTTCTCTCTGCCAGAAGTACGGTCATACGATCTGCTTTGTCTCACTTTCGCCGTAGCGGCACTCAGACGCACGAAGATGCTTTCGTGGTAGAGAATGTCGGTGGCAAGACTGTCGTGACGCTGCTTCAGGCAGATGTAATGACCCTTTTGAACATTGTCGTATTTCTCTATCTTGACACCTCGGTTCCCGTGTGGAAATATACTAGGGAAGCGCCCTCATATGCTCATAGATTCCGCCATGTCAGAACAGAGGTAATGAAGTTTGCCACCAGACTACAACTGCCTAGGCTTGAGACAGCCGCGAGGTTGCAAAGTACTGTCGAGCCCTCTCTGGACTCTGACCTTCAAGATGCCATAACGGATAAGCGCTTTTTTGAAGACGGAGATACAATCCTGCAGTTGGACGGTGAAGATATGCCGGTTCACAGTCAACTTCTGTGTCAGAGATGCCCATTTTTCGAGGGCATGTTCAATGGTCGCTCTCAAGGCGAGTGGCTCTCCGGACGACGCATGGAACAAGATCCTTCTGAAAGAATAGAGATCGATCTACAACATGTCCATCCAGAAACATTCATGCTTGTTCTTCAGTACCTGTACGCAGATGTTGGAGAGGAAATGTTTCAAGACACTGCGGTGTCAACCCTCGATGAATTCTCAGAGGTAGTGCTGGATGTCATGGCTACTGCAAACGAGTTGATGCTTGATCGGCTGTCAGAGGCTTGTCAGTCAGTAATTGGCAAGTTTGTCAACACTCGCAACATTGCTGTTCTTCTCAACGAGATCAGCCCTTGTTCGGTGACTGAGTTCAAAGATGTTGGCTTGGAGTATATTTGCTTGCAGTTGGAGTCTATGCTAGAGAACTGTCATCTCGATGGGCTAGACGAAGATGTTCTGCTAGAGTTGGATGAAATTGTGAGAGAAAATCAATTGGCACGCCTTCCCTTTGTTCGAAGTGGTAGAGCGGAGCTGCTACTGCATGAGAAGTATCCAGATCTCATGTTTGATATTGAAGAAGAGCGTCAGCGTCGTGTCAAAGAGTTTGCGTTCAAAAACACACAGAAGGAGGACGAACGAAAATTATCTGCTTCATACAAAGCTAGAGTCGGCAGCCTTGGGGAGGTGGCGGCCCTTTCTCAGACGCCGGAGGGATCGCGAAGAAAGTCAAAGTCGGGACGCAACGAGCCTTTCAGCCCTAGACTGCAAGCTAAGGCGTCTCAGAACGAAATGATATTTGACATGGAAGAAGACGGCCTAAACGTTGCGGGCCAGTTCTCGCCTGAACCATTCTCTCCTTCTGCACAGGCCGATCTCGACGTGGAAGCAATAACTCCTCTACCCGAGTCCGCGTGGCAAGAAGTAAAGGGGAAGAGAGCTAGCTCTTTCTCTAAATCGCCAAGTCCTAGCAACATGCGACCTCGCACAGAAGCTCCTATAACAAGGCAGACGCCATCGACGCCACTGTCAGATCAAAGACGGCCCAACGCGCCATGGGCTGCAGCACCTCTGTCGACCGCTAAGCTTGACCTCCGAGGTATCATGTCAGAAGCCTTGTCCAAGTCTACGTCTGCTTTGACAGCAAGTTTAGCTCAAGCCTCCAAAGACTCACCTGTGTCTAAGGCGCAGTCTAAGATGTCTCAGAAGGAGCGCAAGAAGCAGATGCAAAAGCAAGTTGAGACGGCTGCCGCGCAGAACGACAAGACCAATGCCAAGCCATGGCAGCCCGTCTCGGCCGGAGGTAAAACTGCACCGTGGAAAACAGCTTCACCTATCCCGAAAACAAGTCTCCAGGAGGCAATGTCGTCTGATGCACAACAGCGCGAAGCAATGCTCGCAAGTGCAAAACCTCTGGTGGCATCTGAGACGGATACAAAAGCGACACCGCGCCGCACTGCTTCTCCAGACACGCGCTTCCCTGGCCAGAACCGCAGTCGTGGACCGGGTTCTGATCAAGCAAACTCTAAGCAGCAACAGAAACCTCCGCTGGTACCACACTCCAAGTCGTACATTACATCGCCACCGAAGTCTGAACCAAGTATAGGATCACGCATGGCGGACATTATTGGACAACAGCAGCGCGAACAACAGCTTGTGAAAGAGGCAGTGGCCAAGCGTTCTTTGCAAGAAATCCAACAGGAGCAAGAGTTTCAAGAGTGGTGGGATCAAGAGAGCCGTCGAGCCCAGGAAGAGGAGGCAGGGCGATCTTCGAAGAATAGCAAAGAGAAAGATGAAGGCAGTAAGAAGCGTGGAAGGAGGGGACGAGGCGGCGGTGAAAGCAGAGCGAACAAGGGCAAAGACGCTGGCAAACCCGAGACGCCTGGCTCATCTGGATCCAAGGGCGCATCCGCGGGAAAGCCAGGCTCTAAACGACCACCAGCGGCTAAGGCTAGTAGCATGAAGTGAACAGGGTGTATATACGGGTCTCCTTTTGTGCTATTTTCTGGTGTTTTGGATATTAATGGCGTTCGACGACGACGCGCAGGTGCGTGTTTGTCTGGGGGTTACGGAATTGGACGGAACAATTTTTATGTGGTTTTAATAGAGCTTCTTGCTTCATACATTTTTCAGTGAAGAATGTTACTGGCGATCCATAAAGGATCTGAATATACAATTACTCTGCTTAAAGTGTAACTGGCTCTTATCTACACCAAAAAAGCTGTCTAAAAAGAGACTATTAGGCCTCTGTGTCGCAGACAAAGCCGGCGAACCATTAAGCGTTCCTTCATGTTGCCTGTGTAGAGACAATCGCCGGGAATAGCCCTGCAAGTGCTATCCTGCAGGTGCTGTCATTAGCCGAGCCTTTACCCCAGCTCATTTTGGTGTAGGACCGACTAATTGGCCAACGGCTGAGAGAAAGAAGAGAATTGTACGAGTAAAAAAAAAATAAAAAATGGAATTTTCATACAAAGAAGCCAGGGCTGTCTACTCGACCACTTATCCACTGCAATGAATGCGGACTGTCATGATGAACTTACAGAGCGTTGAAGGTTGATTCGGGTCATGGGACCGAGAAGAGCCCACAGTCCTACCAATGGAGACTAGATTTCATGAACTCTTGAGCTGAACATACTATTGATACTATGGGGCCCGTACAAAGCCCGTAAGCCAACCCAATTTAACTATTATGTCGCTCTTGTACAATCCATTGCCGTAGCAATGTGGGTGGTTGCTGCGGAGGAATTGCTGTCATATCCAGGGCGAGAACAGTCTTTCTGGGGCTGTGAAAGCCTTGAAAAGGAGCAGCCGAGGCGGGGCCTATGAAAAAGGTTTTGTGACACTCGTCAGATGGCTGATTGATAAACTGATGCTCCGTTGAGCGGACCACAAATGAGATGAGATGCTCCACCTCAGCGGAAGGCTCACTCAGTTGACTCCTTCAGTTGTCAACTTGCGGGAAAAGCTAGAAACTTGTAGAAAATGTTTTCATTTGAAGCGATGGTACTCTCCCCTTTGTGTAAATGTAAGCGTCACGGGCTCCGCATGCTGACATCCGGAAATTATCTCCCAGGATATCAGTCGCTGCCACTGATTGATAAGATCCTTGGAACCGAGATACCAATTGCCCCCGGCAAAAACGGCACACTTCAGGCGCATGCGACGGTGGATCATGTGGATATTATTGCTACGCTTTCCGCTCGGAGAATTTGCTTTAACGCAGTTCAGCCTGGTCCAACGTTCCCAGATAGGTATCCTTGGCGTTCCGTGTCGCCTTCTCCTTCGTTTTCCCGTACTAGTTGGCCGGAATAACACGCGACTCGATCACGTATTGGACCCATCTGGCGCTGAGGTCCCGCTTGAATACAAAACCGTTGTATTCGTCGCGTTAAATAAGGGAAAAAAAACGGATCTACTTTCTAGCCCAAGTTTATAAAGAACGCCAATTGCTGTCGGCAAGGGCTTGTCTACCAACGTATGGTTATTCTCCGTCGAGCCCAGGGATCACTACCTCTCTTGTCACAATGCCAGATATCGAATCTAAGGACCGCAAAGACGAGGCAGAGGACCATGCCCAGCAGAAACCAGAGAATGAGGGGATTGAGCAGGATGCCCAAGATGGTGTTCGCATCATGGAGGCTATGACTCTTTCCTGGTCAAGAGCTTCTCTCGGCCTCATCTACTTCTGGTATGTACACTGGGGTGAGCGACTGTATATGATGACGAGCTGACGTCCTCCACAGCATGTTCCTACTCTACTTTACTAGAGCGATGATCGGTTCAATCCTTGCCGGTCTAAATCCTTACATCACCAGCAACTTTCAAAGCCACTCCTTGATGCCTGTGATTGACACTGTGGTTTCCATCATGTCTGCTGTCACATACATGCCGGTTGCGAAAGTCTTGAACCTTTGGGATCGTACTTACTGCTTCTCTGCCATGATGACTCTCTCCGTCGTTGGTCTTATCTTGATGGCAGCGTCGGATAGCTTTCAAACTTATGCTGCTGCAAATGTACGTTGGTTCTGGCTTTATCAACTGTAAGAACCAATGCTGGACCTAGCTAACGCATTTGTCAACAGGTTCTTTACAGCATCGGCTATACTGGCATGATTTTCTCGGTCGATATTATTACCGCCGACACATCGACACTCAAGATGCGTGCATTTGCATACGCTTTGACGTCTTCGCCTTATATAATCACGGCATTTGGTGGATCCAAGGCCGCAGACACACTTGTGAAAGACTCGGATAAACAATTTACCTCGAAGATGCGATGGGGCGTTGGTGCCTGGGCTATTGTTGTGCCGGTCATCTCTATCCCGATGATACTGATTTTACAAGCGGCCAAGCGGCAAGCCAAGCGCAACGGGTTGCTTTCCGAGGCTAAAACTAACCGTTCCTGGCTTGAGGGCGTGAAATACTACGTTATCCAATTTGATGGTAAGCTTTCGCCTCTTCGTAACCTCTATACTAACACAGCCATCTTGTCTAACTCAACAACTGCAGTAATTGGCATCTTCTTGATCGTAGCTAGCTGTGCGCTCCTGCTACTACCATTGACCCTTGCGGCATCTTCAAAACAAGAGTGGAGAACTGCACATATCATCGCTATGCTTGTCGTCGGCTTTGTTCTCTTGGTCGTATTTGCGGTATACGAAAAGTATATCGCGGCGGTTCCATTTGTTCCTTGGAAGATGCTGCGATCCCGTACCGTCACAGGTGCCTGCTTACTCGGTGCTACGTATCAGATTGCTTACTATTGTTGGAACATTTACTTCACTTCATACTTGCAGGTCGTCTACAACACTTCTGTTGAGGCAGCTGGATACATCTCCAGTACTTTCGACGTAGTGTCTGGCGTGGAGCTGTTCATTGTTGGTTTGTTGATCCGTTGGTCTGGCCGTTACAAGTGGCTTTTCCTGTGCGGAGTGCCCATCTTCATTCTTGGCATTGGCTTGATGATTTATTTCCGCATGCCAAACCGGGGCATCGGCTTCATTGTGATGTGTCAGATCTTTATTTCCATCGGCGGCGGTGTGATTACCGGTGGCCAGCAGGTCGCCGTTGCCGCAACCGTTAACCACGACGAGATTGCTGCGGCCATGGCGGTTCTGTCTTTTATCAGTTCAATTGGCGGTGCAGTTGGAAATAGCATCTCTGGCGCAATCTGGACCAATACTCTGCCACAGAAGCTGCAGCAACTGCTTCCTGACAGCGTTAAGGACCAGTGGCAGGATATTTATGACGATTTGTCCATGCAGCTGGGGTATTCTATGGGAACTCCTGAGCGTTCTGCCATCATTTCTGCTTATGCGAGCACCCAAAAGCTGATGCTTATTGCAGGAACTTGCATCATGAGCCTTGCGCTTATCTGGATAATGATGGTGAAGGATGTCAACTTGAAGAAGACGAACCAAGTAAAGGGCGTCGTTCTTTAAATGAGTGTATTCAATGTGTGAATTTCTCAGGCTACATTTGTATCCCAATAGGCCATTTCATTGAATTTCTGGCGAATTTCTAGCTAGTCTACGAAGTAGCTTCGGAGATATTTACTTATACTCTTTACAACGAAATACACGGATACGTAGCTAGCCTGGCGACGTCACCACTCGGCCCGCCTATCAAAGTACCAGTGACATCTTGTGGGCCATCTGCACTATGTCTCAAGAGACATCTTCAAGCTGAACAGGTGCAGGCGCTAATTTTGAAGGGGGAAATGCGTAGCAACTTAAGTATAATACCATTGGCACGAGGTAGTGGCCGCATTAAACGCGCAGTCCAGCTGAGCGATGCCCAATTCGTAGTCTGATGTCCAGTTTGGACGACTCGTCATCAGTTGCCGCATTTGCCTCCACTGCCTGTCTTAGTACTACCTTGGGCACGTACACGCTAATATTAAGCGCGGCGGCTTGTACCGGCTACTTGCCACCACACCGAACTGGCGCAGGACAAGTCGGTACCTGGTAATTAGCAGCTACTAACCCCCCAGCCTCCGTCCAAGACACCTAGCGCCACAGCTAAGCAGCGCAACACCTCATTTCTGGTGCCCCACGAGTCAAGGCCAGAATCGTCAGCGCTTCACCATCCGAGTCAGCAAGAACCGTTGCGTACTCACCAGAACCCGTGCGCCTCGAGGCTAGACACGACAAACTTTTCAATCCTCCACACTCGGGCGAGCATCAGCATCCCGTCATATATCAGCGCCGACCGAGCAGAGTACCAGACAATCCAGCGACGGCTTGCGACAGTCAACTGCGGAGGCTCGGCTGAGCATCGGCGAAGTTAGCAAACGACTCGTGCCGGGACGACGCAGAAGCACCGCACCACGCGGAATCGACATATTCCCATCGCTCTAAAAGTCTTCTGCGGAAGCACCAACACTGCCCATCATGTCCAAGGTGATGAGGAGCGTCAAAAATGTGACCAAGGGTTACTCTAGCACCCAGGTCAAGGTGAGAGAAGGTTCGCCAACCATCACCGCCCACGCAGCACCAACAGGGGACGGCTAACGGTATTGGAACAGCGACTAGCAATGACCCATGGGGCCCGACCGGGACACAGATGAGCGAGATTGCTCAGATGACCTTCAACACGTACGTGTGCAATCCATTCCTCTGCGCAATTGCCCACAAGATGCATTGGTGCGGGGCTGTGCTGACGATTCCAACAGCTCAACCGAGTTCTACGACATCATGGACATGCTCGACAAGAGACTGAATGACAAGGGGAAGAATTGGCGACACGTCCTCAAGGCTCTCAAGGTTCTCGACTACTGTCTGCACGAAGGCTCCGAGCTCGTCGTGACGTGGGCTCGCCAGAGCATCTACATCATCAAGACTCTACGAGAGTTCCAGTATATTGACGAAGATGGTCGCGACGTCGGCCAAAATGGTATGCACCGCATAATCCAGCGTTTCATCACTGTCTGTTAACACAATTCGGCTAGTGCGAGTCGCCGCCAAGGAACTGACATCCCTCATCATCGACGAGGAACGACTCCGTGCCGAGCGAAGCGACCGCAAATCATGGAAATCTAGGGTGACCGGTCTGGAAGAGCATGCCCCTCCACATATCGAAGGCTCTAATAGACGACCAAACAACCGTCGAAACCCGGCTAATGACGAGGAGGACGCTGAATATCGCCTGGCCCTCGAGGCCAGCAAATACCAAGAAGAGGAGGATAGAAAGAACAGAGAAAGCCGTCAGAGCATGAACGAGGGAGATGATGACCTCGCCAAGGCTATCCAGCTTAGCCAGGAGGAGGACGAACGACGCCGCCGTGAGCTCGAGGAGAACAACGCAAATGCTCTCTTTGGCGAGGAAACGCCGCAGGCCAGCCAACCCCAGCCTACCGGTTTCAATCAGGGATACCAGCAGGGCAACCAGGTGGACTTTTTTGCGAACCCGGTTGAGCAGAATCAAATGCAACCACAGCCGACAGGATTCATGCAGAACGCTTACACTGGATTCCAACCGAACCAGACTGGATACCCCAACTATCAGCAGGGCTTCGGTATGCAACAGACCGGCATGGGGCAGGACCCTTACGGGCAGCAGTCTATGCCGCAGTTCCAGCAGCAGCCTACAGGCTACAATCCCTATGCGATGCAGCAGAATTTGCAGCAAAATCAACCTCAGAATATGCAGGCTTCTGAGCCAGCACCTCAGCCGGGCAGCAACAACCCCTGGGCTACGAATCAGTCCCAACAGCAGCAGTCAATGAAACCGACACCCACGGGTTCCAACAACCCTTTCGCACAGTTCAACAGACCTCAGGCTTCTCAGCCCATGCAGAATCTTTCCGCACTGCCAGAGCAGAAGACTCTGAATAACTTCAACCAGACGCAACAGCAAATGCCCCAACCGGCCCAGCCTCAACAGTTCAATCAACAGCAGCAGCCGCCGCCGCAGCCGCAGCTCAACCAGCCTAGAAAGGAGATGAATGAGCACGAGACCCGGCTCAATGCTCTTCTCTCGACCGGCGATGGCATGGATACATACGGAAACACGGGTGATCTCCGTATTCCCTCACAGCACACTGCGCCAGGCATGTTCATGAACAGCGCAGGCTCGGGCTCAGCTCAACTTCAGGCGGACGCCACGGGGAACAATCCCTTTTTGCGCCAACAGTTCACTGGCATGCCTGCTGTCAGCTATGGTGGCCAGCAGGGCATGAATGGCCAGGGAAGCAACAATCCGTTTGGAGCGCAGCAGCCTCAACGACAGCAACAAAAC
Organism: Lecanicillium sp. S3808; assembly: GCA_023628775.1. Lineage (NCBI taxonomy): Eukaryota > Fungi > Ascomycota > Sordariomycetes > Hypocreales > Cordycipitaceae > Lecanicillium > Lecanicillium sp. S3808. Next base: position 134,117 of record JAMAJY010000039.1, read on the forward strand.
CCCGGGCAGGATCTGATCCAATTCTGATGAGCTACGGCCCACCAGTAAATCCAACCTCAACATAGGTTGACAATTCACAGAAGACATACCGTGTCTACTGCTTTATACCAAGTTACGAAGCCACCAAAACCACCCACCAAAACTTCATACAGTCCCACCACTGCGCAAAGAAACATGTAATGTGGTTGCAAAGCTACGATGAGTAATGGGTGATGACAGGTGATTCGCCGTTTCAATGCAAAGCCTTTATGCTCCTAGGCGGAATTTACTTATCTTTCTGTTCCTTTTTGTATTGTTTTGTGTGCGTATTTTGTTTCATGTTGAGGTCATTGGTTGGCTGGTTTTGCTGGGAAGGATATGGCCACTTCTTTGCTACCGCGTCACTTAGGATTAGAGACTCAGTGTGGAGATTATCTTGTCGTTTTTGGGTCGTTTATTACGTCTGTATGTTCTTCTTTTCTAGACAGCGCGTCTTCCGCATTCAAGTTTTAGATCTGAATACCTTTTGATCTACCTATTGGTTTTCGTTGGAACAGCTTTCCTGCCCGTAATACGCCTCGCTTTGTTAATACACTAGAAACAAAAATAAAGCCCAAGCCCGCCACAGTTCTCAGCTGCCTCGTACCGCCTCTTTCATGTATAGCCAACAAGATCCAAAAAGCTTGCGCAATATAGAATATAGACAAAAGCTCCTGGTCACGAACTGGCTTTATGGGTCAGTCGTCCCCAACCATCCCTTTGTTAAGACAAGCTCGACTTCGAGATGTGATACTACATCCCGGAGGAACGTCTGTCGCACCGTTGCGCATATACGCACGAGGCGGAACGAATGGTGGGAGCAGAAGCAAAATACGATATGCAGTTCTTGCTATGAAGTTCTGTCCTTCGCGGTGCTGGTTTAACCTGCTTCCTCCATCATCTGGATAAACTCGTCCAGATTTACGCCACCTTTGCCTTCATGGTCGAGGTGATCAATCATGCTGAGAATCTCCTCGTCGGTCAAGTTGCGGTCTTCTTTGATATCTTGGGCGAGATGTCGCATGTCTTCCACAGAGATTATGCCGTCTTGATCGTAGTCAAACATGTTGAACACCTTTGCCGCTTCCTCGCGGGGGTCGCGGTTAGCGATAAGTTTCGAGGCACATAACCGAAACTGGTCGAGATACATATGTAGACGGTTGACGGGGCAGCTTTGTTGGTCTTGCCAGTCTGGCGGTACTGTGCCGTAGGCCTCGAGTTCACGAAAGTACTCGGGTTTGGTCAGGTCGAAGCCCAGGGCGGCTAGTGAATGGCGGAATTCGTAACTATTGAGGTGACCTTTTTTCTTCATATCCATAAGGTCAAACTAATATGAGACAAATAGAACTGTTAGCCACTTCCCGCGATTTTCAAAGTTCGCTCCGACGCAAAAACTTACCACTTCGTCAATATGCTCGCGATCCTCCTCGGGAATTGCTGCATATTCCTCGTTGGATGATACTTGTGGTGGAGGTGGAGGTTGTCGTTGTCGCTGATTCTGGCTGGATCCCGCACCAGCGAGCGATCTGAGCGGAAACGGTCGGGGCGTCGATTGCGTATTCATATTTGAAGCTCGAGGATGTCGGCCAGCGATGTATCCAAAGAAAGAGGAGAAGGGATATTATGGAGTTGCGTGCGCTAACGTCGCGGGAGAGCACCGAGGAGTCGTGTGGTCTTGAGCGATTGAGCCAGCGAGGCTTGTATTAAAAACGCAAGCAAAATCTAGTCGCAGCTATGGATATAGAGTCATCGACGTTGTAAGTCACCGCAGTGTAGCAGTAAAGTAGAGAGGCGTTCGTCGATTTAGTGTTAGCGCTCAAGGTGGCCGGGAAGACGGACACTTGGGAGGCTTTTGCGACGCGACAGGCGAGAGACGCGCCGCGATGTGTGAACCCGCCGCCCGCAAATATGCCTTGAGGGAGCAATTGGTGTGCAGTACACGAGCGGCTGGTACCCCGTAGGCACCCGCCAGGCACCAGGTCACCTGCCCAGAAGTACTGCAACCTTTGGCGCTATGATTGGGTGGTGGTTAGTCAGCGGAGCGCTAGCAGCCAATGGGGCGAAAGTTTGGGTCTGAGGCAGCAATGGCACCGCAGGGCAGTCTCCCCAGCCCAGCGCCGTCGCGAAAAAAGGATGGCCCTGCTTAAGAGCCTTGCTTGAACCGACCTCAACCCTCAAGCTCTCCTGGAGTGTCTGTGTGCAGTTATCCAGCTCGAGGTGAAATAGGGCGCGCCACCCAACTCGCCTCTTGTGCTCGTGGCTCTGCATTTTGCTCTCCTTTCCTTTTACTTTATTCTCTCTCTTTTCATCATATTCGCTGACTCGGTTCATTTGTTGGGCATCCTCGCCACGTCAAAGGAGCTTTGGATTACCTGGCCATCGTTTTTCGCCTTAGCCTTTCGGTCGCGACAGTACCACGCTACCGACTGCAGCATCCGCGAAACTTCGTTTTTTTGGCCCGATTTCGAGCACAGAGACTTTTTCTTTTCCCTATATCGGATGACAGCTACGCGACGCATTCTGAGCTGACCGAGCAGTCTCTTAACCGATTTGTCACCGAACTACGCTCGCCGTTTCCTCCCAACGAGAAGCACGCGACGAGGCGATTAAACAGCCGACTTCCATCTCAGCCTTAACCGACGACCTACACAATGTCGTTTGGTGGCGGTGGTTTTGGAGGCTTCGGCCAGAATAACAACCAACAACAATCCTCAGGATTCGGTGGTTTTGGTGCCAACAACACCAGCACCAACACCGGTACGTCTGCGAATATTACAACGAGTCTTGACAAAATTGCTGACAGATTATAGGTTTCGGAGCGTCGAACAGCACTGGATTCGGCTCCAATACAGGCGGCGGTATGTTTGGAAGCAGCAATACCAACACCAGCGGTGGTTTCGGTTCTGGGACCGGTAAGTCACGTTCAAGCAGCGTCGCGTCAGTGAACCTGATGCACGTATTCCAATCTATCAAACTTTTATTAACGCTTCTCAAGGTGGTTTCGGTTCGAACACCGGCGGCGGCTTCGGCAGCAAACCCGCATTTGGCTCTTCCAGCACGACGACCGGAGGTGGTATGTTTGGTGGTGCCAGTAACAATACACAAACATCTTCAGGCTTTGGAGGGTTCGGATCCAACAATGCCAACACGTCGTCTCCCTTTGGCGGCACCGCTAACACGACCAGCGGTGGTGGCCTCTTTGGCGGCAACAAGACTGGATTCGGCTCTTCCACCAGCAACACGGGGTCTTCTCTGTTCGGCGGTGGCGGTAATACAAACACTACCGGTGGTTTCGGAGGCGGTGGTGGCTTTGGAGCCTCGAACACCGCAATGGGTGGTGGCGGAGATCCCCCTGGCACATCCGTTACTCCATTTCAGGCATACACCGAGAAAGAGCCCAACTCCGCCACTACCAATTCCTTTCAAAACATTTTATTTCAGGAACCATACAAGAAATGGTCTGCTGAAGAGCTGAGGCTTGTCGACTACACGCAAGGGCGACGCCACGGCAATGGTGATGCCAGCGGCGGCGGCGCATTTGGCGTCAACTCTGGATTTGGAGGTGGTTTTGGCGCCAACAATCAGCAGCAACAACAGCAGCAACAGCAACAACAGAACACTTCTGGATTTGGTGGTGCGTCGAACACTACTGGTGGTGGTCTATTTGGCTCAAGCAACACCAACACCACTGGTACCGGCTTCGGTCAAACTGGAAATACGGGCTTCGGCGCAAACAACAATACCTCTGGAGGCGGGCTCTTCGGCCAGAACAAACCAGCTGGAGGTGGACTCTTTGGTAGCAGCAACAATCAAACTCAACAAAGTGGTGGAAGTGGTATGTTTGGATCCGGTGGTACTGGATTTGGTAGCAACACCAACACCACCGGTGGTTTTGGCTCCTCGACAAGCAACACAGGAGGTGGGCTTTTTGGTGGAAACAATCAGAATAAGCCAGCTGGAACGGGCTTTGGCTTCGGCAACACAAGTAGCAACACCACAACTTCTGGATTTGGCGGTTCATCAAACACTGGCTTTGGTGGAGGCACAAACACTGGCAGCGGTGGTGGACTCTTTGGAAACACATCCAACACCCAACAAAGCAGCGGCGGCGGCGGCCTTTTCGGTAACCAGCAGCAACAACAGCAGCAGCAACAGCCGCAGCAGCAGCCGCAGCAGTCTACTGGTTCTGGCTTCGGTGGTTTTGGTCAACAGAATAATCAAAACCAACAGGGCCAAACTGGAGGTGGACTGTTTGGAAATCAGGCAGCGAAGCCCGCTACTGGTGGTGGACTCTTTGGTTCAAGCTCAAACACCACAAACACGGGCGGTGGACTGTTCGGTTCCGCCAACAATAACCAGTCAAATACGTCTGGATTTGGTGGAAATACAAGCTCTGGTGGAGGCTTGTTCGGTGCAGCCAAGCCTGCGACAGGCGGTGGCTTGTTCGGCGGCAGCACTAATACGCAGTCGGGAACCGGTGGAGGTGGTCTCTTTGGCGGCTTGGGCTCAAACAACCAGCAGCAACAGCAAGGGTCTAGCGGAGGCCTGTTTGGCGGCGCAAACAACAATCAGCAAAAGCCTGGTGGTCTCTTTGGCAGCTCAACTCAGTCTACAGGCGGTGGCATGTTTGGTTCACAGAATCAGAATCAAGGCTCTTCTGTCTTTGGTGGCGGCAACCAGCAACAGAATCAGCAGGGTAGTGGTTTCGGCGGCTCTATGCTTGGAAACTCGCAGCAAGGCTCTGCTGCACCTCAGGGTTTGACAGCAAACCTGAATGACGTCTCTGCTTATGGCACTCCAGCGCTTTTTGCCGGACTAGGTGGCAACGAAACCCCAAACCCTGGGCCGCTGGCAACTCCATTGAATGGCAACTCCAAGCCTAGAAAGAGCTCTATCCTCCCGATGTACAAACTCGCGCCCTCTTCATCCTCCCGTTTCGCCACGCCTCAGAAGCGCGGATTTGGCTTCTCCTACAGCAGCTACGGCACCCCTGGTGGCAGCCCAGCTAGCATCTCGAGCACTCCAGGTGCACTTGGCCGTAGCCTTCTTGGCTCCAGTGGAAACCTGAGCAAGAGCATGTCTACCAACAACTTGAGAAGGCAGTTCAACACCGAGGACAGTATTCTAGCGCCCGGAGCATTTTCTTCAAGCTCCAACACTCGCTGGTATGGAAGTACGGGCTCGAAGAAGCTTACCATCAACCGGGAAATCCGCAGCGACCTCTTTACCACACCGCAAAAGGAGAAGCAAGATGGCGAGAACGGTACCGGTCGAAAATTGAACAAACGCGTCAGCTTTGACACCAGCAATGTCGACAGCGATGAGACCACAACCCCCGTCCGCGCTCTTCCAGCCGCTGAGGACAGTCCCTCTACTCAGACTGACGACACCCCCCGACAGAATGGACCCAACGGGAACAGGACCCCCGAAACCGATCAGCCTAACGGCAAGGAACTTGCAATCGTTCAAGAGGAGGACAATAGTCAGCCCGCCGAAGCATACGCCACCACTGGTTTCGATAATGCACCAGGGCAATACTGGATGCAGCCCAGCAAGGATGAGCTGCAGAGCATGAACAGAATCCAGCGACAAAAGGTGGATGGCTACACTGTTGGCCGTGACAATGTTGGTTACATCAAATTTAAGATCCCGGTTGATATCAGCAGTATCGATCTCGATGAGATTTGTGGAGGCATCATACAGCTAGAACCGCGATCCGCCACCGTCTACCCTGTTGCCGCTAAGAAACCTCCCGTTGGCAAGGGCTTGAACGTTCCTTCTAGGATTTCTCTTGAACAATCATGGCCCCGGGGTGGTCGTGATAAGAGAGTCACTAGCGACCCTAAACGCTTCAACAAGCACATTGAACGCCTCAAGCGCATTACCGACACCACGTTCGAAAGCTATGACAAAGATACAGGTGTTTGGACCTTTTCGGTCGAGCACTTCACCACATATGGCCTCGACGACTCGGATGATGAAACCGACGCTGATATGGATGGTGCTCCCGCCACTGAGGATGTTGATGATGACGAAATGGGTCTGGATGAGCAAGCTGATATGCTTGCTGAAGATGACACGTTTAACTTTCAACGAAGGAATGGCTTGCCTGGAGCTTTCGACGCTCAGGATGAGTTTTTCGGCTCGAATGAACCCCAGCAAAAGTCTTTTTTAGGGGTTAGCTCCGCGGATTCAGCGCCCACAGATGTCAGACTATCACTGGAAGATCAGTATGCCGGTGACGTGGGCGACGAATATGACTTGTCTGAGGACGAAGACATGGCGAGGTCTTCTGTCGGACAGCATCATGCCGCGGAGCTTGAAGAAGCCTCGTCCGAGGATGGCCAGGACATCAAACGAGAGACCCCCGGCGGCATCCTTAGAGCCAGAATGAGAGCAGTGAAGGATTCTGCCGGTCCTGTCAGGCTCGAAGTGGCTGATGGAGATGATTGGGCTGAGATGTTGCGGAAGACTGTTAGCCCAATCAAGCGTGACAGACAGCTACTTCGAGAGTTGAACGAATCGCCTTCGAAGGCGACTGGACGCGAGACGATTCTTGACAACGATGACAATTTTGGAAAGTCTTCTGTCTGGGATAAGCGAAGTACCGCTAAAGCAGACAAGAAAGATGGATTCGCAGCAAGCACAATGGGTTTGGATAAGAATCGTGGATTTGCTACTAGTATCGACTTGATGAATTCCTTGTTTGAGAAGCCTAAGCCTACACGTGAAAATCTTCGTGCTTCTCAGTCCGCAAAGGGATTTCCAAAGGTCGGTACCCTTGTTGTTTCTTGATTTCCTGCTGCCTAACAGATTGTCTATGAGAGCGCCGTGTACTTAGTTGATATCATATGAATAAATGCTAAAAAAAAATCTTTATTAGTGGCCCTATGAGCGACAAGAAAAAGCTGTCAACATCGATGAGAGCGAACGTGCTTTCCATAACGCCTCGCGAGCTACCTGGGGACCCGACGAAACATTGGTCGTAACACGAACCGTTGATTCTTTGCAAACTCGGCCGGCCAGAGAAAACACAGACATCCTCAATTTTCAGAAATCCGGCATTCAGACGGACAGCCAAGACCTGCGACTTGCCAAGTTCTCTACCCAGGTTTGTAGATTGTTGGCATTCTTGCTCTACAAGTACTAACTACCTTTAATAGTCCTCAAAGAAGTATTTGCGGTCCCAAGACAAATTAACAAATATTCGCATGGTCGATGGTGTGCCATTTGCAACTCTTCGTTCGACCCCTCTTAGAGAGTTGTTCCATCATCAAGATATGAACGATGCAGGGAGCATTCATGAAAGACGCGTTTGGGAACTCGCCAGCATTCTGTTTGATGATGTCAAGACCCCGGGCTCGAAAGCTCCGGAGCACGTAACTCGAAAGACTCTCCTCTCCGACTTTTGGACAGAACTGGTTGATCAGGCTTCGTCTGCGGCCATCGGCTTAGCTAGCTCGAGCGAAGAAAAAGCAGTTGCCTGTCTTGCTGGCCACCGAGTCACAGAGGCTTGCAAGTATTTGCTTGACGGCAAGAATTTTCGCATCGGAACACTTGTCTCACTTATTGGAACTAGCGACTCTGCGAAGAAGGATATGAAAGAACAACTCAGGGCCTGGCAAGACTCCAAAATGCTCTCGGAATTTACAGAGGCGATTCGAACTATTTGTGAGATGCTTAGTGGCAATGTCTGCGTCTGTGAGGGCATGAAGGGAGTTCCGGTTGAAGATCGGATGGACTCGTTTGTCATTTCGAGAAAATTTGGATTTGACTGGCGGCAATCTTTTGGCTTACGGCTTTGGTACGCTCTCGACTCACAGGACGATGCGGAGACAGCTATCCAAAAGTTTAAGAGTGATGTTGATCAAGATCGAGAAGATTTGCCATTGCCATGGTACGTGGAGCAAGGCTTGACACCTCTTTGGGATGATTCAGGTTCGGCTCAGAGGCAGGATCTGCTATGGGGCTTGCTGCAGCTCTATGCCGACCAAGACGCTGACCTTGAGGCAATTCTTCGGCCAGAAAACTCGCAGCTGTCGCCACTTGACGTTAGAGTGTGTTGGCAGCTGGGTCAAGCGCTCGTGTCTACCGGCAAAGTCTCGTACGGCAATAACGAAGCGGCCAAGATGGATGCCGTGACCGTGGCATACGCATCACAACTTACCAGCTCGGGTGACTGGCTGGAGGCCATCTTTGTGTTGCTGCATCTTCGCGACAAGTCTGCTCGCAAACTAGCCATTCAAGAGCAAATCTGCCGACACGCGGGTCTAATTGGTCCTGACAACGGCCAGAACTTTACCATCTTGACGGAGAAGCTACTTATTCCCGCCAACTGGCTTTGGGAAGCACTTGCGCTGTACATGAGAAGCGTCAAGAAGGATGCGTCAGCAGAAGTGCAGTGCTTGCTGCGCGCTGGATCTTTTGAGGAGGCCCATCGGGTGTTTGTCAACCAGGTTGCGCCGGGAATGGCAATTGAACGAAACTATGCCGATCTGTCGTCCTTGATATCTCAGTTCCAGGGGCATCAGGATACCATTGCTCAGTGGTCCATGGGCGGTGAGATATACAGCCATTTCCTGAACCTTGTCCAGCACCGCAGTAAGAATGAAAGCATTCCGTCTGCTCTGCTGGAAAGGTTGTTGGCAGGACTGAATGCCATGAGCGAAAGCAGCTCAGACACAGAGATTCTGCGATATGCAGCCGTCGCGGACATGGCCGACGAGACGGCGAGGGAGATTTTGAAGATGGCTCAGAAGAAACAGGTATGTATTTGAGGGGATACACTTATCTAATTACGACGCAGCTAACGATTTACAATAGGATATGGAACTGCGATCCCGTATTCTACACTTGCCACTTACGCAAGACAGATTGCTGGCGTATTCCTTGGATTTGGGCCTGGATAGATACCGCGAGGTGATGACTCATTAGGGACTAGGCTTTGAGCGTGGGGGAGGATTTTCTATAAGGGTTCGCTATACGTGTTTGAAGTATGTTTGTGGAGAGTGTAAGAAAAGTTGGATCTGATAGCTTCGTGGTGCTGTTTTACTGGAGCAAGGGAATTTGCGATTGAGCTGGCAGAAGGACAAAAAGGCAGATTTAGATAGATATTCTAGGGCAGGTAATTATTTCGTCCTTGATTAAATGTTGCAGCACAGTTTGATATTGTATCGTAGAAAATGTTACCAAGTTGAAAGGGAAGCTGTCGTCTACGGCAAACATCACGACGACGTAACCGGAGCAGGTTTCGGTCGGAATTAAGTTGCCCCGCCGAGAAACATACAATCATTCGGGACATATCCAACCAAGGCAACGAACCGAATCCGACTGTATAAACTCGAGACCTTTTATTTCATTTTGTTACCTTTCTTTCTAGTAAGGCCGTTCTTGATGATATCCCAAAGCTTCTCGCGCGCGTCCCAGCTCGCAAAGCCAAACCTCCTGCTCAGCTTCGACGCATTTGGAACGCTCTTCAGCCCCAAGGATACCGTCGCGCAGCAATATGTCCAGGTAGCTCGCCAATGCGGTCTCACAGGCTTAAGCGAGGAGGAACTGGCGCCCAAGCTATACGCCGCGTTTGAAGAGGAGTCAAAGCAGAATCCCAATTATGGCAAAGCTACGGGGCTAGGAGCTACAAAATGGTGGACAAATGTGAGTTGTAAACGCAACCTAGAGAATGAGGACAAGCCTGCTGATAACTGAAATGGTTCTTTTTGGGAGGCGTAGATTATTAATAGGACATTTATTCCCTTTATACCAAAAGACACATCGTTACCGCCTGCGTTGGTACCGCGGCTGATTGAACGCTTTGCATCCAATGAAGCGTATGACGCAGAAGCCAATATCGTCAAGTCGCTGAGAAAACTGCGCCATTCGCGCCAAATGTACAACAAGATTGTGATTGGCGTGGTTACAAACTCTGATGATCGCGTCCCGGGCATCCTGTCTTCGTTTGGATTCAAGGTTAGCCCGCTGCGATATGGCACGCCTGTTGAAGAAATGGACCCCGCGGCGCAGTACGACTTTGATTTCCACTGCATGTCGTATGATGTAGGCGTCGAGAAGCCTGATAGGGAGATGTTCAAATCTGCAGAGGTTATGCTGTCGCGGGTTATTGCGGCGCGGGAGGGCAAGGTGCCGACGGAGGCAGAACTGGACGGTTGGCGGAAGGTTTATGTGGGAGATGAGCACGTCAAGGACGTTGAAGGGGCGAGGAAGGCGGGGTGGGACGCTGTGCTGCTTGATGTCAAAGATAGGTATGAGGATGTGAAGAGGCTAGAGGGTTTTAAGGGGAAAGGTATTGGGGAGGTGTTTGGGGAGGTGTTTGGGGAGGAGTCTGTTGTGAGGGTGCATTCGATAGCGGAATTGGCGTCTTGGTTTGCGGGCCAGAGTAGTGATGCTGAATAGAAATATCATAGAAATAATTTACAACAAGCTCTTTCGAAAGTGTAATTGCGTCTAGCGTGCATTTATCGATATCGTGAATCTTACGCACATTGTAGCATAGCCAACTTCACGCTGTCTGCATGCGTTTACACCTTTCAGCCTCACTTTCACTCGACAGACAATAACATCTCCGACATCCAGATATTATACTCTGTCTCTCAAACACACTCCATAGTTACATTGACGAATTTCTCAACACCAAGCAAAACCCCATCATGTCAGACACCACACCAACCCGCAAACCACTTACCGGCTCATGCCACTGCGGCTTCATCCGCTACATCCTCTTTCTGACGCTCCCCAATCCCTTTTCCGAAACCAACCCGCCCTCAGCATCCGACCAACTCATCCTCCGCTGCAACTGCACAACCTGCCACAAGCTGGGCGCACTACACATCAAGCCCGCCGACGTGACGCGCGACTTTCTCCTCCTCTCCCCGCTCGACCCCTTTACCGAGCTGGGCGACTACACGACCAACGACGCCGAGATTCACTTCTTCTTTTGCAAAGTCTGCGGGGTCCGCTGCTTCAGCTTGACAGGTGGCTGTGAAACGGCAGAAGTCGACCTGGCTGCGCTTGGTGCGTTGCCTAATACAGCTACAACTACACCAGGAGGTGTAGAGACAGAGACAGAGACAAAGACAAAGGTGTGGCGAGCGACGGAGCAGGGCGGCAACCCAGAGTATGGCGGGACAAAAGTCATGGTGAATGCACTCACGGTGGACGCGGGACAAGAGAGTTTGGGGTTTGATTTGAGAGTGTTTACGGAAAAGAGGCAGGTCAAGTATGCGGATACGCTGCCGGACAAGGTGGAGGATTCGCTGCCTGCGCGGTGGGATCGGCCTCATCTGGGTGGGTGTTATTAGTTGAGACAGCCTTTTATATATAACAAAGTCATATACATGTATCCTCGTAAAATCATTATATGACGCGTGATTATATAGTTTCAAATCCACGTCTTATGCGGAACCTGTGTCATTGCGCAACTAGACTCAATCCTTCCCCACCAAAACATCAACCTCGAACAAAAACCTTGATACAACACCAACACAAGGCCAGCAAGTATCCAACACTCTTTTAACCCTTAAACGAAACATGTCCCAGCCCAAAAACTGGCCCCAAGGCCTACCGTACCTAAAAGCCCCCCTCCACGCCAAAGACATAACACGCACCCACCTCTCCATAATCCGCCAACGTCCACAACCAGAACCCTCCTCCTCTCCCTCCAATACCGACAATGAACAACAGCCATCATCATCAGTCCCAATAATAAACACCGCCCAAACACCAACCCCAAACAACACCACCGTCAAGATCCTCCCCATCCGTAACCCCTCCCACCCAGCGCACAACCAAGCCGGCCTCTTTGCAGCACAAGACCTAGCACCGGGTACGTTCCTCCTCGCGTACCTGGGCCGCGTACACACAAGCGCCAGCACAGATCCCACGTCAGACTACGACCTGTGGCTGGACAAAGAGGCCGATGTGGCGGTTGATGCGGCGCGGCAAGGCAACGAGGGCCGGTTTGTGAATGACTTTCGCGGCGTGGCGGAACGGGCGAATGCAGAGTTTCGCACGGTTTGGTGTGAACGATGGGGGGAGCTTTGTGTGGGAGTTTGGGTGATTGGCGGTGGCGGTGACGGCGGGAACAAGAAGAAGAAGGGCGGTGGGATTAAAAAGGGAGAGGAGATTTTGGTTAGTTATGGAAAGGGATTCTGGGATGGGAGAAGAGGTGAGCAGTCATGATGCATTGATCTTGGGATATATTGGGCGTCACTTAGGTTAGCATCTACGAGCCTTGTTTTCTTTAGCGGAATTGTTTCACAGGGATACAGCACAAGCAGGTAGAATCATCATAAACAGGGCTCAGCTGAGCAGTCAATTGATATATAAAAGAAAACAAGAATGAATGGCAGTCAAGAAAAGTAAAAATCAACCAGCAAAACGCCAAGTACCCGTGGTATCATCAAGCAGCAAAAGGATAGCCGTCCTCTGCCGCCGTAGCAAAGTTCCCATTCCAAAAACGCCAGAAAATAAACCAAGCAAAAAGCAAAAAAAAAGGCTGCCATGTACAGATGAGCAGCGGCCCCCAAGATTTCACCAAGATCACAATATAAATACACAAAATAAACAACAATTTCACGGCGAAGATGAGCTTGTGCTGTCGCCCGCACTGTTGCGGCGCTCCCCTGGCTCTTCAGGCAAGTTTCCCCTTTCGTTGTCTTGCCCCTCCCCTTCCTTTATTGGATTCGTCAAACGAAGTTTCTCATCCAGCAATGACACGAGTCGTTCCGAGTATTGGTCCAGCAGTCCACTGAGCACTGTCTCGTTCATTGCTTTGCTTCGAATTGCTCGGTCTCCTAGGGCCGCGGCAGTCAGACGAAGTTCTTGATCCAGTTCAGTCAAGCAGTCTGCGGTTAGGGGCTCCGCAGACGAAAGCTTTCGTCGATACGCCCGCAGCGTACGGCAAGCTTGCTCAGTTGCCGTGTTGAGAGTATTCGTGCCTCGTAGGTTGGAGTTGGACGTCTTTTTTCGTGCGGCAGTACCCAAGGCTGGCATTGACGGCCGTCGACTGAGGCGCGACTTTGGACTTGGCGGAGGGCTGCTTGGGCTTCCCTCAGAAGGTCGTCGGCGAGACGGCGTATCCTCGGCGATGGTACTGTTGCCAGGACTTACCGGCAAAGCCCCTTGGGGGGTTCTCAAATTGCCAGTACTCGCGTTCAGGTTGAAGCGCGACGTCCTTCGCTGCAGCGACCGACTTGGCGAACGCTGCCTAGGTGTTGCCGATGGACGCTGGAACTCGGCCAACTCGGCCCTTGACAAGACTCGTCGCACCGTCTGCCGGCCTCCGCCGCTTTCCTTTGCAGGAGATGGATCCCGACTCACTGATCGTGGAGATGCCTCGTTCAGGTCCAGAAGCCATATCATAATCGTGCCATCCGATCCGACGCTGACAATCTTTTTCGCACCATCATCTTCCTCCACTAGGCATACCCCATTGATGGCTTCGGTATGGCCCCATTCGCGGTCAATAAACGTGCCACTGTTGGCGTCATAAAGTCTTATAGACTTGTCCGTGTTGGAAACACCCAAAAGGAAATCCAAGTCTCGCGGCGGCCAGTTGCCTATTTTAAGGCAGTCCAGCACGGCCGACTCGACCCCGCCTTCGTCGGCACATTTGAAACAAGAGATTTGCTTGCCGGTATAAATGTCATATTGAAAGACGGATCGATCGAGTAACGAAACATATACACTTCGCCGATCAGATCCCATGACAATGCTAGTCGGCGAAGCTTTAAGAGAAATGACTTTGGCAGGAATGGCGGCGACAACGTCCGGTTCGCCTTCCTTGCTTACCAAGTCGTGAATCTGCATTGCTCGATCCAGCGAGCATGTTATGACTTTGTCGTCAGAGGGTAGTAGCACTTGCACTACGCGAGCGCTAAACTCGAGAGTTTGAAAGTGTTCAATTTGTCCATTAGCCAGCTGATGAAACAGCTGTGCGGTCCTGTCTCTTCCGCAGCTGGCAATGAAGATTTTGTTTGGAGTCTCGCACACGCTGATGCTGACGCAGTGCATCGCATGAGCCTTTGTGTCCAGCAAGCACTCCTTGGTGTCGACATCGATGACCTTGACTACTCCAAGACGGTCTCCTACCACGAGCTGCTTTCCATTTCGCAGCGTCTCAACGCATGTAACCTGATTCGTGAGGCCCATGTCGGCGTCAATTTCCACCGCATCAATGGGAACATCGACATTCGTTTTCACGCGGCCGTCTGTGCCCCAAAAAGACACATTGCCGGATCCGGACCATGTTAAAAACGACGCGTCCGGCTTGTTGGGTCGGTTAAGAGACAATACTCCATTGACCGACTCTCCATGTCCCGGGATTGGAACATGGGCAATGGCACCTTGCTCTTGGCCGGGTAAATGGTCAGCAGACCAAACGTCGATGGACTGCTTTGCATCAATCGTAACCAGGTTGTCCCTGAGGAAGCCGAGGGCAAGAGTGCCTGTTGGCGACACGGCTTTAGACAGGATACAGTCGGCATCGCCGTCCATGACCGTCGGAACGTCCAATGTTGCAAAGTGGCCATTCTTGCCGCCAACATACGCCATGTTATCGCGAATCGTAATGGTGGCAATTGGAAAGTCCAGCTTTACAACCCTAGCCAGTTTCATCTGCCTGTCGTCATCGTCCATGATGCACACATCGCCAGCTTCTGTGCAAACAAGGAGGCGATTACCGTCGACAGCGGCGCAGGTGAATGTCGCTTCTAGTAGATTACCGAGTAATACATTTCGGCCAGGCAAGGTCTTCTGTGACGTTGGCGTTGGAGTCGATGGAGCAGAATCGTTCCAGATTCGGCTCTTTGTCGGAGAGCTGGAGCCATCTTCAATCTTCCAAACCTTGACATGACGCACCCCAAGAGTAATCAGGTTGCTACCAATCCAGGTCATGTGTCGAATGTACGAAGTGCAGCGGTTTTGCTGGAACAGGCGAGTCTGTCCGGTTCTAGGATCGACCTTCCAAATATACAAGAAGCCGTCGTTGGCCGATCCGAGAGAGGCTAGGTACCGCGAGTCATCAGACCATGCCACTGCTGTGACGCCAAAGGCATGTTCGCTAATGGAGACGAGAGGAACATCTGACGAGCTGTCTTGCAGGCTAAAGATGAGTACTCGTGGCGAATAACCAGTTTCACCGACAGCAAGGTAACGGCCGTCACGGCTGAGAGCCACACAGGTAGCAGCCTTGATTCTCTCACGGCTGGTCCAAGTCTTGGAGCTAGGAGAATCAGCGTTCCAGTCTGCGTGATTGTAAGGCGAGTCTCGCAGAGCAGGGGCAGTTCTATTGCGGCTATCGTTGGCCTTTGGAGTAACAGTGTTTGGCGTGGGTGGGTTGTGTTGAGAGGTAATGACTGGGTATACTGGGCTCGTAGTCGGCCGAGCTCGATAGAAGCGCTGGCTGTAACTGTCGCCGTCAATGTCCACGACAACAACAGCACCGCCAGCGACATAGGCAAACGACGAGTTTACAGTATCGAATCCAGTCTGAGAGCGGCAGCTGGTTCCGACAACCCGGTTCAAGGACAGCCGGGAGTCGTGCTGCTGTCGCCCGCGCATGGGGGATCGTGAGGGCCGGCCGAGGTAAGGGGAGTTGGACGGCGTCAACTTCAATCGACTGTTGGATGGAGTAACGGTCGCCATTTTATATCCATTGACTCGAACGAAGCGAGGAAAGCTTGAAAAATGACGAGCAATGGGTCGAGAAAGGGTCGGTTGTCCGGAGTCTGTAGATTCAGCCTCTCAGGAGACAAGGTTGGTAATGGCAGAGAGGAGCTTGTCGAGGGACTCGTGTGAGAAAACAGCCGTGTAAGTCAGTGTCTGACCGACAAAGCAGCTAGTATTCGTAGCAAAGGCGAATGCTACAGTCGATTGGCGTATGGTCAGACTCGAAAACTCTCTTTTGGTGAGGCGGCAAAAGCAAAGACTTGACTTACATCGACAAAGAAGCGGCGGGTGGAGTGAAACAGGAAAAAACGGCAAAGAATGGACGTCGAGCACAAAGGATGGTTGGCCGACAAACCAAGGGACAAAACAAATAGACAAAAAAACGAAGGAGCAGACAATTCGGCGAGGTTCCTTACCGTGGAGGTCTTTGTATTGTAATAAAGCCTCGTCGATGATGCAAAAAGGAAAAAAAAGCGTGCCCGGCCTGACAGTTCCGGCCTCTGTTGTGGTGCGAGAAACGGGGTTTGGTGTCTCTCGCGTGGAGTCTGCGGCCCGCGTCTGTGCTGGGCAACAAGAAGGACCGGCCTCGTAGCTCATCAGAGCTCCTGTGGGCTCCATTGCCTGAATGAGCTCAGAGGCTGTCGAAATCAGAGTGCTGGTCCAGCGTGCTTCTGGGGGAGGTGGGGCGCCTAGCTGTGCGCTGACGGGCTCGTTTTCAGTTTTTTTCAGGGCGCTAAACTGTCGATATTGGCTGCATTGTCCGCTCTTGACCACACTGGGATTAGCGCCGGCCATGGGGGCTGGTGATGTCGGTTGCTCCCCCTGTTGCCGGGCCACCCGCGACGACGGCTGATGGCTTTGGCGAGAGTTTGTGCTCCATACGACGTAATGGTTTCCCACGTAACCGTGTCGACGGGCGGACAAAACAATACGTATTAAACAAGTTTGATTTTTCTCCCTTTTTATTACTAGACAGCCTGATTGCAAGGCGGTTCGCCATTCGAAGGCGAGTTCATCAAAGCTACCTAGGACTCGTGCGAGTACATACACCATGGCTCCTCCGTACCTGTCCATCACAACTGACCGCCGCCCCCAACAAACCACCGTAATATGCCACCCCAGGGGTCCCCTTGCCCCCAGACCCATGCCATCACCCGACCTAGTTTAATTACTCCGTCCAGGTACTCTGCACCGCCAGCGATCCGATTCGGCATCGATGCCTGGGTCTGGGCCTCGCACAGCCAGTCGCGACCGTCTACGGACGTAATTAACCTTTAGGCGTGGCTTATTAGTGCAGGGGGACTATCGTAATAAATGAGGGATTCACACTTCTCTTCTCGTGTCTCTGGGGACGTACGGATCAAGTCTTGGGGCGCGTCTTGTAGGTCCGAGATTATTCTACGAGTAATAAAGCAGATCCTCGGCAAATGCGGCGCGGAAAATGGAGTAATATTGACCGGGCTATTGCGTATAGTTGATGATGAGCCCATCGCCGGCCTATGCAAGATCCAGTGCACGAACCACGGAGCAAGCTGTTTCAATGTTCAACACGCGCGCATGGATGGCAAGCTGCTTGGTACTAACTCGCACAGACATTATTAATTAATCAGTGTGTCGTATATGCACATGTGAACATGAGCTTTTACATATTTATAGTAAATTTATAGTAAACCCTCTGGCCCCTACACGGCATCTAATGTCGCAGCAGCAGCAGCAGCAGCAGCGGCAGCCGGCAGAAAAGCTGGCGATGGTCGATGCACCTCAAGCGACAAAAATGGTTGTATTGACTGTCCATACATGCTACTTACAATAGTTTTGCAGAGGAACAAAAAAACGAAAATAAAAAATAATTGCGCAGTGTCTTTACGTCAGCAATCTCAGATTACAAAAAAAGACAAAAAAAATGAATCTAGGGAGAGCCTCATATCAGATTCGAACTGATGCTTTTGGAAGATTGTGCAATCAAAATCCAACGTCCTAACCCCTAGACAAATGAGGCTGAGTCACTCTTAACGCCAAACGCGCGTTAATTTTCTATAAGAGCCCAGCAGCAAATTTATGTGGGCCACATAGGCTCCGCATGGCAGCCAGCTTTACTATAACGTCATAACGTCATCCACCACGTCCTCCACAATCATTCAAGGCATCCTACTGTGCGTGACACGTACAGCTATACAGTTGAAACTTAACAGCTTCTAGAGACGAATACAATACTTATTTTGTGAAATCTGATCTTTCAATCAGCATAAAATTCATTACTACATAGCAATAAACCGCAAACGTAAATCATAACAATTTCATGGTTCCCACTTGCTACACATTCTTGCATTTTGCTCCTTCCACCATCCTAGTTCCAATTTTCTTGGTTGATTTTCTTTTTCGTTTTCTTTCACATTATTTTGCCGCCGCTCAGCTCTTAACCAAACAGAGCGCCGCCCATGCGGATAGCGACCGACTTGGTCTGGACGTAGTTGTCGAGGGCAGCCTCGCCCAGCTCGCGGCCGATACCAGACTCCTTGAAGCCACCGAAAGGCAGCTGGTGGTGGAGCATGTTGTAGCCTGTAGGAAAATTGTCGGGTTAGTTGCGGGTGCGCTTGAAGAGAATTTAAGAGAGAAGCTGAAAAATAGACACTTACAGTTGACCCAGACAGTACCGGCCTTGAGACCCTTCATGACGCGGATGCTGCGGTTGAGGTCGTTGGTGTGGACAGCAGCGGCGAGACCGTAGGTGGTCTCGTTGCCGAGCTTGATGGCCTCCTCCTCGGTGGAGAACTTGGTGATGGCGCAGACGGGGCCGAAAATCTCCTCCTGCATAATCTTCATGTCCGACTTGACGTTGCTGAAGATGGTGGGCTGGATGAAGTAGCCCTTGTCACCGTGGCGCTCACCACCAATCTCGACGGTGGCACCTTCGTCCTTGCCGGACTTGATGTAGTCCATGATGCGGTCGTACTGGACCTTGCTGACCTGAGGACCCTGGAAGGTCTTGGCATCGAAGGGGTCACCAACCTGGTTGGCAGCGGCGCGCTTCTTGAATGCCTCGAGGAACTTGTCGTAGACGTTCTCCTGGACAAAGATACGGGTACCGGCGCAGCAGCACTGGCCGTGGTTGAAGTAGATGCCAAAGTTGACCCAAGAAATGGCCTGCTCAATGTCGGCGTCGTCAAAGACAATGTTGGGAGACTTGCCACCAAGCTCGAGGGTGACCTTCTTCAGGTTGGAGGCGGCAGCAGCCTTCATGATGGAGCGACCAACAATGGTGGAGCCAGTAAAGGCAACCTTGTCAATGTCCATGTGCGAGGCAATGGCGGCACCGGCAGTCTTGCCGAAGCCGGAGACCAGGTTGAAGACACCAGCAGGGAAGCCGGCCTCCTTGATGAGCTGAGTGAAAACGAGAGCAGAGAGAGGAGTCTGCTCAGCAGTCTTCATGATGATACAGTTGCCAGTGGCCAGGGCAGGGCCAATCTTCCAGGCAAACATGAGCAGAGGGAAGTTCCAGGGGATAATCTGGCCGCAGACACCAATCTGCAGAGGAGAGAAAAGAGTGCGTTAGTTTTGAAATTCATTATTTGCTGTTGAGGATTTGAGGGTCGCAACTCACAGGCTCCTTGCGGATCAGGTGGAACATGTCGGGGGCAATATCGAGAGTCTTGCCCTCAATCTTGTCGGCCCAGCCAGCATAGTAGCGGAGGCAGCCGATGACGGCACCAACGTCGCCCTTGGCGAGGGTGATGGACTTGCCATTGTCCAGGGATTCGACGGCAGCAAGGAGGTCGGCATTCTTCTCAGCAAGGTCGGCGAGCTTGTTCATGTAGACACTTCTTTGCTGAGGGGTGACTTCGGCCCAGGTGGTTTCAAAGGCCTTGCGGGCAGCGCTGACGGCAAGGTCAACATCCTTCTCAGTGGCCTCGCAGACCGAGGTGATGACCTCCTCAGTGGCGGGGTTGATGACTTCAAACTTGCCCTTGTCGACGGGCTCGACCCATTCACCGTTGATGAAGCTGTATACAAGATGCCGCTGGTCAGTGGATGGGCGCTCCATGGGACGAATCTTCCTGATTCTCTGCGGCAGGAGAGCTACTTACAGGCCGATGGGCTGCTCGTAGTTGCCCGTGGCGGGGGTGGACAGCTGGACTGTGAGACCCATGATGGATTCGAAGCTTGTGAGGGTTGAAGAGTGAGGGGGTATCTAAGAGTATGAAAGTATGAGTAGAGCTTTCTGATACTGATTGGGAGGGATCAA
Source organism: Lecanicillium sp. S3808 (assembly GCA_023628775.1). NCBI lineage: Eukaryota > Fungi > Ascomycota > Sordariomycetes > Hypocreales > Cordycipitaceae > Lecanicillium > Lecanicillium sp. S3808. The sequence continues at coordinate 154,062 of JAMAJY010000039.1, forward strand.
ATAGCAGAATGAAGCTAGAAAGCAGTATTGGACGAGAAGAAAAGAGGGAAAGAAGAGGTCAAGAGCGGAGACGACGGGGTGGCAACCGGTTAAGTACTTTGGTTTGCTTAGCCTATGCGTTTCATGGGGACGGACAACAGGTTACGGAGCTGTACTGGGTCGCGGGTTTGGGGGACGAGGGGCAGGTAAAGCGGGGTGGCGACGACATGGCGACTAGGTAGGTAGGAAGGCTATTACCTATAGATGGTACAGTACATGTGCAGATAGGGTATAGCAGGTAGGCAGGTATGTACTGTCGGTTAAGCTGCTTCAATGGAGTGACCCGCTGAGAGGTCCCGAGTCCTGAGAGGCACTGCCTTACCTACCTACCTGCCTACCCATAGGTCGGTATCTAATTAGTACCCAAAGTACTTACGAGTTACTGACAACTTCGAGACAACCCGGTTTCCTCCTGCTTACGAGAGCCATGATTTCCGAGGGGCCTACATACGAGTATCCGTAGTGTTGCAGTGGAATGTGTCAATGATTCTAAAAAGTCTGAGCTACAAGCTTTCCTGGTTAGCTGCTGCACGACGACGGATCCGCGACGGGCGCCCTCAAGCTCCGTGCCGGCGGCCCCTCCTCCCCCCTCGCTCCCCCTCCCAGACTGTTGTAAAGCCGTCGCCCCATTCGTCATTTTGCGCCGCCAGTATGCGCACCCAGTGGGGGATGGAGGGCCGCACACGCGAATCACGGCCAGTGGCGCGGCTCGGGTTATGGGAAAGCGTGGAGAACTGTGGTTGAAGCTTGACCGTGTCTGTCCTCTGCGTTGTCGTAGCAGTGAACAGGAAAACGCCGTCTCGGACGAGCACTAGCCCTTTTCCCCGCATGTCCGTGGCCAATAATGGAAGCGCCGTTGCAGGAAGCCCATGCCCGGCGATCATCCTTTTGCTGAGGGTTGGTTGCTGTGACAAATCCGCCACAGGGCACCCTCGTGTCTGGTGAGAAAACGTAATAAATACCCCACGGCCAAGACGGTCCTGGGTAGGTATTGGCGCTGGCTACACTGCTAGTTGAATCAAGGCAGTATTCTTTTTTCCTTATTCTGTAATAGATTGAATCGACAATTGGCACACTCAATCCAAAAACACGAATAATACGTAGACTCACTCGTACGAGTAGGCAAGGTAGCTGCTCTAAGCCGTGTCTCGCTGCAGCAACCCGGCCCAACCACCGTCCGAGTAGCCGCCATCGGACAGCCATGCATCTCTTCTACCCCGCTGCTGCCGCACCCTCTCCCCTTCGGACTGACGGCGAAACACTGTGACATATACGGACGTACATGCTCGTAGGCATAGCCTTTTGCAGACAACCTTTTCGTCTATGAGTAGTCTGTAGTCTTTCCTCAAACTGGTCACAAAGGTTCACACCTTTTTGTCTCAATGTCCATGTCGCCACAGCTCGAGCAAGAGACTGCAGAAGGACGGAAAGCTCTGTACACCACTTGTAGACGGATAACGTACAGTACAGTACAGCTGCTTTTCCGCCTGCAAGCTGTCAATCATCCGACGGTTCATATGCCGAGATGGAAACATGTCGACAAGTCCTGCCTGCTGGTTCCCCGCGGGAAACCTCCTCTGGATTTCCACTCATTCCACTGTGGCTCCTCACCTCTCCTCGAGCGTTCAGCGTTCAGGGACAGCACACCTTCAAGGTTGCCCCGCCTCCAAAACTCAACCGTCGACTAGTTGGGCTACTACTCGTACATGCAGGCCCCTTTTCACGGTACATCCTTCTCACGGACATACGAGTAGTAAACGGAGCTGCCGCTCCCCCGGGCGAGAGTCGCACGGGCGAGGTGGATCCGCTTCTCCGGTCTCGAAAGGCGCCCCAAAAAGAGTATAAGCCGTGTTGTTTTCTCAAAAAGTTGCCCCATTCATAAAGCCACGGAACAAGCTCTCGCTCAGGCTATCAGGATGCGACGAACCTCCTTGTGGTGGCGAGTTTTCTGAGGTTGGCCCAGAACCCGAACTCCGCCCCGCCACATAATTTATGTATGCAACCCCAGGTAGATCCGAAAGCGCGCAAACCTCTGGAACTTGCTTGCTCTGGGTGGTAATTTATTTCTTGTTCTGTACCTGAACTAGTCGCGGTATCCATCCTGTATTGTATCTAAGAGGACTCAGGATAGAATAACAACTCGACAATCAGATACAAATGCTCACATGATGACGTCAGAACAATTCAAAGATACGGCAAACGTCCAAGGGGCGTCTAGTGGCGACTATTACCTTCATGTATTCCCCTTTTCACTTTATTCCATCATGGCACGCTTGACCTTGGCCTTTGGTCAACATGCCTCTTCACCTATTGCCAGCCCTTTAAGCGTTAGACTGAAGCTAGTCAACTTACATCGAGAGGAACACATTTCGGAAGCATATCTTACAGAGGTCAATCCCAAAGGCCAGGTGTGCACTGCCAAAAAAAAAAAAAAACCTAGACAAGCTCTTAACCGCTTACACGACGAATAGGTCCCAGCTCTCACCGGTGGTACCCTAGCGTCCCCTCTTACAGACAGCTTAGACATATCCTACTTTTTCTGTCAACATTACCCGTGCCTGCTACCAGAGAAGCAATCAGACCTGATAAAGCGACTTTTAAAACAGCTGCATCAAATACAGGCCCTTTCCCTCTCTGTCCCCAAGGAGGATCGCGCAGAGGGTGTTCCTTGTCCAACAGTAGATGCTCTCCTGGCAGGCACAGAAATTAGCCAGAAGTATAGACATGCTTTGCAACACAAGAGGACGTTGTGAGTATTCTTCTTCTCTTGTTTATTCCGCAGTAAATCAGATGAACCGTGGTCATGTAACATAAGTTCTAACTCTTTCCCTCCTTGCGTTCTCCTCCAGCCATAAACAGACACAAGAGAACGCTCTAGAAGATGCAAGTGTACACTTGGCAGAAGCACAAACGCAAGCCCTATTTGAGGAGATTATTACGACAATGTCTGCTCGTGAAACAAGCACATTGCCCAATTGGATCTTTGGCGAGGCTATTGGCCCAACTGTCCTTGATGGCCACTGCGCTGCTTTCGTTGCCCGGCTTATGGACTGCGGGAGACACCATCTTATTCCCAAGAGGCTTCAGCAATACGCTCATTTTGTCATGGCTAGTCCCGGCTGGCAATCTGTTACCCACGGGCGATCGACCATGTGGGACATGTCTGTGGGACATGTTCACCTTCTTAAAGATTTCTGAGATCTTCTAGACAAGAAACGCATTTTTACGGTGTGTTTTGCGGCAACAGCAACGTTTAGATTAGTCTTTCATATAAAAGGTAATTTTGTTACTCAGTGTGCTTCTCAGTTCGTCGCTCTGCGACGAAAAACCTTATAGGGCCGCAGAGCATTGTAATAGCTTGCATGAACCTACTGGCGCTCGGCTGCCTACGGATATGAAAAGCCGATGGTTCATGTCTTGCCCATGTGTACACGCCACAAGAAAGAATACATGGTGAATTCTTCCACGAAGCCAGTCCTCATCCTGCATCATAACATCCGCCGCGCCGAGGGGCTGCGGTCAGATGGAATCACACCGTTCTGGTGGGTGTATATATAGAGATGAAATCTAAATAGGCTATAAAGTCTTGGCTGGCGAACCATTCCGCGTCTTCCAGGATGCATTTATTCCGACCTGCCTTCCGTGTGACTTGCCCACTATATGATGTATTGGGTGGCTGGTGTTTGGTAGACTGTCTGCTTCTTTCCGCACTCAAGTGTGGCGTGGCATTTCCGATTGCGCCTTATTTTCCGAGGCTTCAGACACCAGCGAAATTGGCTTTCTGCTAGCCCTGGGAGAGCACCACCAAAAGGCCGTCACCTAAGAATCCGATTAAATGCACTCTTGAAATTCATAAAGCATATAATTCTGTTTTTGGATACTGATTATTCGTTTTGTTCGACATTGCGCATCGCCTACACGCACGCTGTGGATGGGAGGTATTGGGCGTGTAAGCGTGAAGCATATTGTCCAGCATTTCATGGTTCACCATAACCATATGTGTATCTAACAACAGTTCCTCTGGTGGACATACTGAAAAAATTCTGAGTGAATGCTTTTCAAAGATGCCTAAAGCCGTGGTCTGGCTTGTTTTATGAATTGGTCGTCACCGCGATTTACTATGTGGCGTTTAAACGTTTTCTCCTCTTCACTATGCTTCAATCGTTCGTTGGCATGTCTTCATCTCAAAGCATAATTTCGGTTCTTAATTTATCACTTCTGGCAGCTATTTTCATATTTAAATAGAGACATAGTCATCCAGACAACATATCTCTTCAGTACATTTCTCGCAAACTGTACCTAGAAAATCGTTCAATTTTGGTGCAGGGTAAGTGTAAGCCAAGCTACTTTGGTGAGCATCAGGGGGCCAGACAATTGGTGGGGCGCTGCACTTTAACCAGGCACACTAGCTCACCAGCTACGTCAACCTCCTTGGTGAAGCTTCATCGCGACCTCTCCATTACCGCGGCACGCCCGCTCCGTTCTGTTCTCACATGTCCCATCTATGGAAATGAATCAAATATCCGCTGACAGTTTCCTGATACAATAGTCGTCGCTGCCGGACGAGCATCAAGTTACCATGTCGTCCGATGGCGCCAGCGACGTCCGCGTCTTTGTCCACTGGCGCGATCAGACCGTTTTTGCTGGTGAAGAGGTCAAATGTACAATCACCTTCAAGAACATCGCCCAAGAAGCAGGACAGGCGAAACAAAATAACGGCCGAAAAGCTTCCTCCCAGAGCCAGCAGCCCCAGCGATCAAACGCCGACCGAAATAGGTTCCTCTCTGCGTTGACCGCGCCGCTTCATTCGCGCGGACGAGGAAGCACAGGCGCCGTACATTCGACGCCGCCGTCCACCACAAAGACGAGAGGACATCGCCGATCTGCCCTGTCGCTGAATATTCCTCCTCCAGGTACCCAGACACGCTCGGCGGCTGTACAATGGCCGCAGGCAGGGAATGGCGCTCCCGACGGGTCTTCGGGACATGCGCACAAACGGTCCTTGTCCATCGTTTCGATCGGCTCGACCAGCACAGTGGACGACCAAATGTATCGCAATGAGGTGGCCACGAGATCAGCCGCTCCACGGCGAGGCCATAATCGTGCTTCTAGCTTACAAATATTACCAAAGGGACAGGCCACGCAATTGGCAGGTCATCAATCTGGTCAGTATCGACGATGGCCGGTTCCAAGGCAGCTACAACTAACATATTGCAGGAAACCTTAATACAAGACAGATGAGCTCACCTTTATATAATGCTTCGTACCCGCCCGATCGATTCGGGCGTTTTCCTGGATCCTCGACGGCGCCCGTCACGCCTGCAATTGGCCAAAGGCGATCCCCGAGGTCCTCTCCGAATCAAATGCCAGAGTTTCGCTTTCCTGCAGGCCTGCCTGCCTCCGACTCACAGCAAAGTATAAATAGCGACACCATGCAAAGTTCGGGCCTGCGACCAGATGACGCCAACAGCCTACCACTGAGACAGAAGGAGCAGCTGTCAGGCTCAGCAGATAAATCAGGCACACCGGCGGCACGAATACTTTCAAGCACAAGTATGGCTGGTGGAACGCCCAGAAGTAGTGGAGAGTTTTACTCTATGAGTAACCAATCGTCGGAGACTCTTGCTTCAGAATACGTTGGACAGAACTTGAACGCCGCTGCCAGGTACAATGGGCGGCCACCACATCTCCGCAAAAGCTCCGGCCTGGCTACAACTCGGACGAATACTCCAGAGTCTATCATGATGGGGTATGCACAAGTGCAAGGATCATTCTCGCTTGACGGATCTCTTGTTAGCACCGGGCAATTCGAAGACGTCAAGAAGAAGGCGGTTGTTGGCGGTAGAGGAGGAGGAGTCGTTGGCCTGGAGCAAGGTAAACGTGACAATGGAATGCTACGAGGATTTGGCTGGGGTGCCATAAGCAACTCGCTTGGTGACTTCCTGGGCGGTGGAGAGCTGAGTACTATAAAGGAGATGCGAGGGGCTGCCAACTCAAAGTCCATTCCGCTGCTCACAACGCCGCAATCGATTTTGTTTGTGGATCTCCAGCTCTCCCCGGGAGAAAGTCGATCGTTCGAATACACTTTTAAGATCCCGCGCGGACTGCCCCCTAGCCATAAAGGAAAGACCCTCAAGATCTCTTATAGCCTGATAATTGGAACGCAACGGCCTGGAGGGGTAAAAGAACAGCAGGTTCGCTCAGTTGACATTCCTTTCAGAGTTCTGGGAAGCGTCAACAGCCAAGGAGAAATTCTTGGCCACGATTTAATGAGTCCATATATTCTCCTGAGAGATGAAGCGCAGGTCAAAGCCGTTGGGAAGCGAAAGAAAAACCTGAGCAAAGCGCTCCCTGCAGAACCTACTACAACGATGAACGATTTTCTCAACTATGTCGATGACCTTGTTGCCCAAGGACCAGACGGTAAAGCCGAGAATTTGCTATCGCCAACAAGCACCATCTATCAGCGCCGGCCGTCGGTATTTGAATCTGCTGCGACGGCTCAAGAAGCAATACATTTGGCCATCATGCGGAGCAATATGGCCAGTGAAGGCCAAAGTCAAAACAGATTTGAAATTGCCAGAAACGGACGCCGAGTGGGAGTTGTGATGCTTCCCCGTCCTGCCTACCGCTTAGGTGAAGTGGTCACTATGGTGATTGATTTTACAGATGCAGAAATCCCATGCTATGCAGTCCACGCCACGCTGGAGACTTCGGAAAAGGTCGATCAGTCTCTTGCTTTGAGATCAGAGTCCAGCATACATCGAGTCACCCGCAAGATCTATGCAGGGTCCTCAGAGACGACAATGTACTCTCGACGGGTCGTTTTTACCCCTACTATACCGATATCTGCAACACCAGAGTTTGTCACAAGCGGCGTGACATTTGAATGGAAAATACGCGTTGAATTCGTTGTCCCAGCCAAGAGCGGTGACGGAGACGCAACAGGCGATAGTCAGACAGCTCCGTGTCCCTTGCTAGAGCAGATCTCAGAAGATGAAAAGGGCGGCCTGGTCTTAGTAGCTGTGGAAAATCTGGCTTGCGAGAGCTTTGATGTGTCTGTCCCGCTCAAGGTATATGGTGCAGTGGGCACGGGACTCGAAAGGTTGGAGAGGGACGAATCCTCAGAGGAGGGATTGGTGGTTTAAAAAGCGGGCTCGTAGTTTCTATTGGATATATATCAAGCAACTGGCACCATGTTTATAGCCATAACGTTATTTAGCGACAATTTAGACATACGTAAATAAAAAGTCCTGGCATGCACCTTGTTCCTCGCTATACGACAGACAAGCCGATCCAAGCTACATGTCTGATATAAATTGCATTATAAGCGATGCCCATCTATATTGCCGCGCAAAGAAGTGAATAATAGACTTGAACTAAATATTTCTACCTCAACAAACTATTTGCAAAGCTCGTGCGCAGAAGCACGCGAGCCACGCCGGACTGTCCAACTGGTGGGGCCGGTGGCGGCGCGAGCTTTGGCAACAGAAAAGTGGCAGAGCCGCGACAACCAAGCCTTACTTGACCAACACCAACCCTCCGAACCTCCTCCACGACCAGGGCGCGTGCTCTGCGGAAAGCAAGCGCCATGTCTGCGATTTACAATCTCGAGCCGCAGCCGACGGCATCCGCAATTATCCACACGACCCTCGGGGAGATTATGGTCGAGCTCTTTGCCAAGCAGACGCCCTTGACCTGTCGCAATTTTCTCCAACACAGTCTCGACGGCTACTACGACGGCACCATCTTCCACCGCCTCGTTCCCAACTTTATTGTGCAGGGAGGCGATCCAACGGGCACGGGGAATGGCGGCGAGTCGATTTTTGACGGCGGCGCGTTCAGCGGCGACCTGGATCCGTGGCCGATGGACGAGCGCCGGGGGAGGAACGCGGGCCCAACTGGCATCAACTTCAAGGATGAGTTTCACTCGCGTTTAAGATTCAATCGCAGGGGATTGCTCGGTATGGCCAACGAAGGTCGAGTAGACAGCAATGGCAGTCAATTCTTCTTCACGCTGGACAAAACGGGGGAGCTGGATCGCAAGAATACCCTGTTTGGCCGCGTGGCGGGCGATACAATTTACAACCTGGCCAAGATTGGCGAACTGGAAGTGGAAGAAGGAACGGACCGACCATCTTATGCGATCAAGATTGAGAGGATTGAGATCTTGGTGAATCCGTTTGAGGACATGACGAAGCGAACACGAGTGGCGACCCAGACGACCGAAAAGAAACCAGCCGCGGACAAGGAAAAGAAGAAAAAGAGAAAGGCCGGGAAGCAGCTGCTTAGCTTTGGAGATGAGGAGGGTGAAGAGGAAATAGCGCTTCCCAAAAAGCCCAAGTTTGATACGCGACTTGTAATGGACACAGGTGAAGCAGCGCCTGAGCCCAAACGAAAATCGGACAAGCCGAAGAAGAAGGCTGCCAAGGCCGTAGAAGACTTGGAAGAAGATCAAGATGCGAAGAAGGTGCCAGCTGAAGAGGAGCCGGTACCTAGCAAGGCGGAAGAATTACCGGGTAAGCGTACGAGAGACGTTGACAGCGATGAGGATATGGAACCCGCCCCGGAAGCACCGAAAAAGACGGCGCTGCAAATAGCAAACGAGGAGATGGCAGCTCTGAAGGCATCCTTGCGCCGAAATGTTCAGACAGGACAGCCTGAAAAGCAACATAAAAAGTCTGCGCTGGAAAACATGATTCCCGAAACGTCTATACGTGGTGGGCGAAGACGAAACCCTGGCGGACTAGCTGCATCTGCTACGGACGATCAAGCATTGAAGATGCTGAAAATGTTTCAGTCAAAGCTGGAAAAGGCACCGCCTGGGAAGGACCTTGGAAAGAGTACGGAAGACGACAAGGCTACGGAAGATGCTGCAGGAGGGGACGACGAGGCAGAGCTCTGCGACTTGCACTTTATAGCCAACTGCCAGAGCTGCAACGCGTGGGACAAGGAAGACAAGGAAGCGAGCGATGACGAAGGCTGGATGTCGCATCAGCTATCATTTGCTGCTGACAGGCTTGGAAAGGATTTGAGCAATAGGAAGAAGGCCGAGGAGGAGCTCGTTGTCATTGATCCTCGCGACAAGGAGCGATCCATGAAGGACGAGAAGAAGGCCGCGAGGGAAGCTCGTTCAGGAGGGTCGGGTCGCGCATGGGATCAAAGGAGAGATCAAGCAAAGAATGCGCAAATGTCCAAAGCGGCATCCTTGGTGGGAAGGGGCGCTAAATAAATAAGTTAGATTTATGTGTACTGTAGAACAGCTTGTATAAATGATACCCAGTTAAGTCCCATGATCGGCGTCTTAGACGATTCTGTATAAGAGGATGTTCAGGTGAATGCATCAAGAATGCAATATTAATGTAGGAATATTGGTATTCAATAGTCAATGCAATTATAGGAGTGTTACACAGCGAGGCCATATCTAGACTCAAACCCTCTTTCTGCCCAACCATGGCTTTGCAAGCTTGACAATAGGCTAAATAGATCTTGAATACATGATGTCAGCCAAAAAAGACGGCGCTCGGATTGACCCGCTGCAATCACGTGTAGGTCGCAAACAACGTTCAGTCCACTCTTGCAGCGCTTTGTGATTGGCCCAAGCGTGGGGTCCGGCCTAAGATAGGCTCTGGCTCTAGTCTATCGTTGTCGGGCGGCGCTTTGTTGAACATTTTACTTTCTGCCAGACCACCCAACAGGAAACGCTTTTGCCGTGCATAATCGGCCAGGAAAAGCAAGGTCTGGGTAAAGACGCATAGATTACCAACGGAATTTGTCGCGCGCGACTATTCTCCTTTTGCTCTCTCTTTTCAGCGATTTCTCTTCCCGACCGAGCGACGAAAGCCATCTCATCCGGTCAGACTCTTACTAGTTTTGAGTTCTGCGCTGCGACCGACCGAAAGCATCCTCCTGCTCGCTCTCTTTGCAACGAAGCGATAGCAGAGTGTGAATTTGGCAGAATTCGACTTTGGCCCACAGCTCTGGAGATTCTGCGCTGGGATCTGCTGGAATAGGCGGCGTTTACTTTGCGAATTGGGACGATTGCATCATTGCTAGGCAGACGTATCGCGACGATCACCGTCTCTGGTTTTTGACGCCCCAACTTGTCCATACTTTTGTGAACAGGAACGGTGTGACACTGGCCCTTTGAAACCAGAGCCGAGAAAAACGTCTTTTGCGGATTTATTCAAGTATCTGCAACTGGCCATCCTCGCTTCACCGCCAGCAGCGCCTAACGCGGCACTTGGCGGAATTCCGCCCCAGACGAAGTCTACAAAGGACACTTCTCCTTTTCGCCCGACGAACAGAATACAGCTCAGAGTATCGAAACAGCAGGCAACAAGCACATTATTTTTTTGCAAGTTTCAACCATGTCAGCGCAAAATTCTAGAAAACGGGCGGCACCCGGAACTTCACCGGCAATGCCGATGCAGCAGCGTATGCAACAGCCATACACGGGGGATAATGTGGTAGCAGACATGACGCGGTGGAATGGCGCAGGCGATGCGGCTGGTTTCATGGATAACACGGGCTATGGAAACTATGGGTTCGGTCAGATGCCTGCGCCTCAACAGTACCAGCAACCCGTTCCGGGGCCTTCTAATACTGTCGCCCGGCGGCCGATGAACCAGGCACTGGTACCGACGAATCAAAGAGGAGTATATGATGCTTCGACGGATCCGTGGGCCACGTTTGGCGACGAGGGTGCGCTGATTCAACAAGGCACAGGCGAAGAGGTGGTTGAAGAAGACAATGTTGAGAAGCTGGAGGAGATGGCGCAAAAGGCGAAACGCGAGGCGCAATCAAAGCGCAAGCAAATTCCTCCTTTTGTGCAGAAATTGAGCAGGTAAGTGCAAGACTTAAAACTGCTTTAGAATACATGACGCTAACAATCGTGTCTAGCTTCCTCGAGGAAAGGAAAAACGAAGATCTTATCCGCTGGTCGGAAAAGGGAGACTCGTTCATCGTCCTCGACGAGGACGAGTTTGCCAAGACGCTGATTCCGGAACTTTTCAAGCATAACAACTATGCATCGTTTGTACGACAGCTTAATATGTACGGCTTTCACAAGTGCGTTGGTCTATCAGACAACTCGATGCGAGCAAGCGAACGAAAGAACAAGAGCCCGAGCGAATATGCGAATCCATACTTTAGGCGTGGCCACCCCAATCTGCTTTGGCTCATCAACAAGCCCAAGAGCGGCGGCAAGGGAAAGAAATCCAACAGCAAGAATGCCGACGGTGAGGGTGAAAGCGACGAGGACATTCTCAATGAGGATGTGACTGCTAATCAGGGGAGCGGCTCGTCGACTGCTGCTCCCAAGGCATTGCCGTCGACGGAGACACCACCACCGCCAAAAAAGGAAATGAGCGTGATCCGAGAAGAGATACAAAATTTGCGAGAACAGCAGAAGCTTATTCTTGGTGCCATCAACCGGCTACAGCGGAATAATAACGATCTCTACAACCAAGCTCTCATGTTCCAAAACCAACACGACCGTCACCAAAATTCCATCAACGCAATTCTCAACTTTCTTGCCAACGTCTTCCGCAAGACACTGGAGGACCAGAATAGCACACAAAATGTTAGCGACATCATCTCAAGCATGCTTACAAGCCAAGGGCAACAAGGACACGGCAATGTTGTCGACCTCGGCGACTTTATTCAAACGCAAATGGACCCATCGGGATCGCTTGGCGGTAGTGGTCCGCCTAAACGGGCTCGAGGTTTGTTGCCTCCCATCCCGGCACAGGAGGCGCCATCAGGCCAAACATATAACAACAATTCGGCATCTACTGGGTACAACCAAGATAGCACTCAAAACCCGCAAATGGGGCAAGTCACTGAGCTTCTGGACTCCGATACGCCGCCTACGCTGAGGCAAGAGCTGGAAAACAATCCACAGGAACGCATGATGAAGATAATCAACGACCACAACGCCACTAATAATGCTGGTTTCGACCTTCCTGAAGCTGCTGAGATTGTGGCCAATGCGCCAAACACCCTCAACAACGACCAGCGCAGCCAGCTTGTCAACTTTATGGCTGGCCAAGCGTCACCGTCAGGCTCTAGCCCTGGACCTGGGTCTCGCCCTGGCACAGAACCGCCCAAGCAGTCATCCAGCTCACCCCCGGCCCCTGCTCCAACCGACAAGTCTGCTAATGCACCGTCTCTTTCGCCTATAATGAAGTCGCCGCAGATGCCTGCTCCTTCGCTGAGTCACATCAACGCCAACAAGGACGAACTGGATCAACTCCAGCGCCTGCAGAGTGAGCAGGATAACAAGATCAGCGAGTTGGGCGAGATGCTCGGTCCACTGAGCCCCTCTGGCCGCATCCCAGGCCTCGACGGACAGGACGGGTTCTTTGATGCGCCAAACGTAGATTTAGATCAGTATTTCAATAGCGACGCGTTCCTCAACGACGCCAACTTTGGCGACGGTACCGATTTCAACTTCAACCTCGACCCAGACGCGGCGGGTAACAATAACAACGCCAACAAGAATGGCAAGCGCAACGACACACCTAGCCCAACGGGCACCGAGGAGATTCAGCGTGAGGACACGAGCGCTCCCAGCGGCGGTTCGAACAAGAGACAGCGAACGACGTAGGATGTCGACATGTCTTGATTCAGGTCAAGGGAGAAGCCAAGAACAAAATGATGACTACAAACAAAAGGGGTGGAAATTCCATGCGGCGTTTTGCACTTGCTGTTTCTCGGAAAACTGTTTTGCATTTTTATGACCATTTTATTTTCCGTTGGCGATAAAGGCACGGATATGTTTGTTTTTAAGCCACCGGGGGCTTTGTGGCACGGGATATTTGTGTGTATGCTCTTTTATCATAGTACAGGAGCAGTCACGCCCAGAAAATATGCATGGTTTGGACTTTTGTTTCTGCAATGGACTCTGGGTTTGCGAGATCATAGAGCTCAGGATGGGATGGGGTGGGATGGGATGATTGATGCACATGCAAGGATGGCACGTAGGCAAGTTTTGCCGCGAAGTCCTTCATTTCTACTTTATACATATTTCTTCGTCTTCTTTTCCTTCCATCTTGTCATTGAAATATTTCCTTCAGCTCTTGTGAATATGTCTATGTGGGTATCTAATTCAAGTAATTCGTAACTTGCTGGTTCCATGCGCATTGTTCGTCGACAGGGGACGACTCCTCGGCCACCACTCGCATGCGTTGACTGGCGGTCAAGTAAAATCAACAATGATGTTTCTTCTTTTTGCTCAATTCTGTAACGAGGCGGTCGGCACTCTCAAATTGCATGCCCATCCCGATCTTGCTTGCCTCGGTACTCTTTTACAGTAGCATCATCATTAGTCGGCAGCGACGCTTTAATTACCGTACTCGACCTTTATATTTGATATCTTGTCCGTGTCCCTTGACAGATGTTCACCTTCATCCAGCCAGCGGATTCGCATGCATGGTAATCTTGTCAATCACAAACGGCTCCCTGGGTCGATTCTTCTTATCCACCTCGACCTTTTCCATCTTTGCCAGCGTCGCAAACCCTTCGTCGCCAATGACCTTTCCAAACACGGTGTTCAGCCCATCCAGATGCGGCGCTTTATCAAACGTCAGGAAAAACTGCGAACCATTCGTGCCCGGGCCCTTGTTGGCCATGGACACGATGCCGCGCTCGCCGTGGCGCAGCGCAGGACGGATCTCGTCTTCAAAGGCGCCTCCCCAGATGGAGCGGCCGCCCTTGGGGTTCTCGGGAGGGCTTGGGTGCGCGGGGCCGCCGGTTTGGATCATGAAGCCGGGAATCAGGCGGTGGAAGGGGGATTGGTCGTAGTAGCCGGATGCGCAGAGGGCGAGAAAGTTCTAAGCGGTGTTGGGGGTTAGTCTTTTCCTTTTTCCTTCCCAGACAAATGAGAGCTAGAAGACACCAAGAGAGGGACGGGAGGGGTCGGATACGCACTTCTGCTGTTTTGGGGACGCTTTCGCAAAAGATTTCGATTTTTATGTCGCCTAGCGACGTATGGAGTGTGACGGACATGCTGCTTTGCTGATTTGGGGAGAGAGCATTGAGGTGGATGGAAATGCTGCAAAAGAGCTCCGATGCGGGACGATTTTGCGACATGGGATTTCTTGGGAGCCTAAACCTATCTGGGCAGCTGTAGCTGTATGGCGGGGCATTGGCGCACAGATGAGTGCGATATCTTGCCAAGTCCCTAGTAAACTGGGAAAGACTGTAATGAGAGGTTTGTTACGGTAGAGAGCTGAATAATACATCATTTTGCATGCATGCATGTAATTTGGACAGAGAGTTGTCATTGGCGCAGCTTTTTCGTGGCTTTTTATTTACAGTCAAACGTAAAGGGCGCAAAGGATGCCTTGGCTGACGTGGATTGTTTGCAGCTGAACTTTGTAAGAAGCCTGAATCAACTTGAACTAGCTATTATGGTACAATTTGTTCTTGAATTATTAAGCTTTGGGGTTAATTGAAGCTGTACATCCTCAAGCAAGGGAAGGCATTTATGTAAGAGTTTTGTCTAAGCGCACTATACACGGCGAAGATTGTCCACGGAGCAACAAGGCGGCATGGAAACAAAACAAAACATTGTTGATAGTGACGTAACAGGCCGTTGGGCCGGTGTAATGAATTGCGGAAAATTTTGGTAATTTTTCGAGACATTTACTATTTCATGAATAGTTTAGGCATAATATTCTTGAATTAGCAGCAGGCTTCATCATCAAGAGATCGGTAAGCGCCGAGGATTCAATATTTCGTTGAGACATTGTCCGCTGTTTCCGCGACAACTTTACCCACTGCGGTTGTCATTTGGCGACATACACCTCCGCTGCCAGCACCTACATTCTTCTGTACAGTGCAGTAATGACTGATATTTGCACTTTAGGCTCCGTTGCAATTTATCTGTATTTTTATTCCAATTTTTCTTTTCCCTTCTATTGTGTTTTATGCATGGCCTGTACGACTGTACTCCGTACCATCAGCACCTTGTCAGCACCCACGCGCCGCCAGTCCCGATACGGAAAGCTCTGCCAACCTTACCTAAACGGACCTCGCCTGCCTGGCAAACCGGCCGATCCAACGCCGCGCCTCAGCTCTTGGCCAGCTTCCTCATCTCTTTATCCTCGTCACACCCGCGGCGGGCACAAGGCGGAATAGCAGTCTCTTTCGACACGTGCAGATATATCAAGCCCTTTTCACGCATTCCGTACTGAGAAACTAGCGCCAAACCCGGCTCATGCTGCCGTCTTTCGTCATCTCCTCGTGACGTCCCAGCAGCTTCCGTGCCTACCTAGTACCCTGGCCCAGCCAGCAACACCGCCAACCGCCCCATCACATCACACAAACACCCCACCTTCTCAGCTCTCTCAACGCGGTTTGCGCCCGACTTGCGATTCTCCCCCGAGGGAAACGCCTCTCACGCCGTCCTAACCGAAAGAGCTTTTACCGCGAAAATCCTTAGCCGAATACATGGCCGCTCTCGGCGCTCGCGCAGCCTATTAACCATCAACAAACCGTCCCTCCTCACTGACGCCGGCCTCTGCGCTCCTGTCGTGGTGGCATCCCTCATGCCAGCATGGCTGCCGCTCCGGCCAGCGTAAGGGTCTCTGGCCCGCCAAACAGCGGTTTCCTTGTCGGATATCCAGGCATCTCGGCTACCCTGGTAAGTTTTGACCTCGTTTTATTCGATGCTGTCCGTTGGGGGCGGGGCTGCTAACCAACACCCGCCAGCCGCGAGTCGAGGGCAAGGTAGAGGTCCGACCTGGACAAGGCTTCTCAATGCCTGTTCCTGTGTCGCTGGTCCGAATATGCCTACAACGACGCGAATCAGTACATCCCGATGCCGATAACCTGGCCAAGAGACACCTGGGCACTCCGCGCAAAGAGACTACCGATGTTGTCGGCAAGGAGGTCCTGTTGTTTCGCTGTTCTTCTGGCAAGGAAGCCGAGAGCGTGGTAGCCATGGATCTGCCCTTTGTCCTGTTTATACCGTTTGGACGTGGAGGCGAAGAGACGAACCGACGCATACCTCCCGCTTCCCTTCAACTACCGAACCGAACCGCCGAAACCTTTTACGAAATCGTCGTCACCGTCCAACAGGGCCACAGCAACCAATACAAGTACACCTTTCCCATGCCGCTGCAACGATACGATACGCTCTCAACATTTGGCATGTATAATAAACCAGAATCAAAGCTCGTTACTTCGGACAACCTGGTCCATCTCGGCATCAGCCTGCCAAAATGGAGCTACGGGCCAGGCGATCCCGTTACCGTCTACATCAAGGTGTCGCCGAACCTTGACTGGATGAGCAAGGCCAAAAAGGTCTCAATAGACAAAATCACACTTGTTGTTGAGGAGGAGATTACATTTAACCCCGAAGGAGACGAGCCCACGAAAAAGATTAACAAACTGTCAAAGCAAGTCCAGACGGTCAAGACCAAGTTGCCGGAAGCAGGCTATGCTACCAATATCGGCCTCTGTTTTCCGTCAAAAGATTTGCGCGACCCTGAAGGTATAATAAAAAGAGGGAAGCCGGCCTTTCCGTTGTATGAGGTTGCCTCATTTACGACTCAATCGTCGCTATACAAGATTGAGTTTTTCTTAAACATAAAGGTAAACCGCTTCAAGGCCTGAAGTCATACATTTGCTAATTTTTCCTCAAGGTTCAATTAAGCGGTGCTCGCGATATAACTCTTCGACAACCAATAGTCATATGTCCGTTGGATCAGTACGGCTGTAAAGACGAGATGGATGCAATAGAACAAGCTGCCAAGGACGCATCACATGTCGATCCGAATAATCCCATGCTGCCAGCACGAACCATCATCTTGTCTACCGACCGCGACTCACTAAGGGCTCTAGGATTGTGCTCGATCGGCAACCAGAAGAAGCCATTCATTGAGTGAGGATTTGCATTGCGCAACTTGTCGTCATTGTATCCCACGGCGGAGGGGCCAAAACTGGCACAGCCACCACAACCGACGACACAATGCGAGCATGCACGTTCTTTTACTTAAAACCGGCTTACGAGCAATGAGTCGCCATGATTACGACTTGAATCGTGGCTTGGATATTGGCATTGTTTCCAAGTATAGCACATTACGCGGCGTTTAGGGCATTTATGGCTCGCATATCAGATAGGTGTTTGGCGCTTTTGATTGAAGGAATATGGGCAGGGCCCTGAGCCAATGGCGTTGTTAGAATTGTTTATATATTGTGAATTAATTGAATGCAATATTTTTCTCCCTCTTCGGACGCATTGTCAGCTTTTTTTTCCCCGTCGTTTAAGGATGCTTGGTTGTGCCATGTTGTGTACAATCGACACTGTACAAGTGCACAACCCACAACCAACCACTCTGTCTCCACACGGCACACGCAGCACACCCGTGCTACGAAGAGGCAAAAAAAATCACAGCAAAACCCAATTCAACCGGAAAGATTTTAAAAATATAGCTGCAACAAATGGCAAAAAGATAATAATGCGAGCCGTAGGGATCGAACCTACGCGGGCGATGCCCATTGCGGTTCAAGAAATTCTCGATGTGACAAGCACCTTCCTAAACACAACGCCTTAACCACTCGGCCAGACTCGCAGACACTGTGGAGATTGGAGCTTATTTATTCTTATACAGGTTAGACAATGTGTGCTGGAATTTGGTGCGGGCTGACCCACTTGAGTTTTTGAGATGCGCGCATGTGAACTCTTTTGCCTTTCATGTTTGATGCTGTCTCTTTTATCTCACGCCATATGAAGCGCTGCAGCGAACTTGTCGATTGATATTTTTTTTGGATACCATTAGGCTGGGGATTTGGATAAAACCTCTTGCAGTCAATTACCTGCATTTCCTACTGGCTAGAAAGCCTTTCTTTTATCTGTTGACTCAACGTGGACACTGGATTTTCATGTTGACTACCTCAGCCCGGCTCTCAACGCAGGCCAATATAGAAATACTGATAAAAAATGCCATTCGACGACGATGACAACCCTTTACAGGCTCCAAAATCTCAAACCAACAATCAAGATGGCGCCTCCGGAGCAGCAGCAGCAGCAACAATAAATGCAGACGACGCCATGGAGGACGAAATGCCCGACTACAAGCTCTTCATGAGCATGTTTGACAAGTCGGGAGTCAGCAGCAAGACGATCCGCAAGGGTGAAAAGGATTTCGAGGCACACGGCACCCGGGCCCAAGACGACGTGCTCGAAACGAGCCGCCGCGCAATGGAAGACGTGCTCAGTTACACGCGTGTTCATCGCGGCGATGCGTGGGCTCGCGGTTGGTATTTTCCCGACTTTTGGTCACAGCAGCAGCAACCGGACGATGGTGACAGAGATGCGGCTGGGGATGACAAGCTACTTCTTAAAGAGAGAGTGGTTGTCGTCGAGCACGAGAGAGGCCATTGGATGAAGGATCTGGGGAGGAATGTTCCTGGCAACAGCAAGGAGAATCCTGGCGTGGGCAGGCTGTGGCTGCTTCCTGAGGAGGCGCTGCATCTTGTTGAGCGAGGCACGTTGGATCTCTGGTGGCCGGACAAGACACTTGGCGAGCTGTTGCCGGTTGGGAGCTCGGGCAAGGATGGGACGGGCCCGGATGATTATACTGTTGGTGTGCCGCTGTCGCTCGAGGCGGCGTATTCGCTGCTTATTGGGGAGGATGGCGAGCGAGGCAAGGTTTCGCTGCCCAAGTATCAGGTTTTTACGCACTTGAAGCGTGGCGGATTTTATATGCTACGTGCAGCTACGCAAGAACCGGCTCCTACAGAAACACAAAGACCTGGGCAAGGCACGGTCGGTTCGTTGTGGCAGTGGCTCACGTCGCTCACCAGGCTACCCAGCTTTCAGCGCTCATGTCCCTACGGTCCGCTCGTTGCACCGGGCCTCTATCGTGCCTACCGCCCCATATACGACCAACTCCTCCTCATCCAGCGTCACAAGCCCTCTCCCATCGCCCACGAATCTCACGAGCCGCAAGACCCCTTTGCTGTCTTTTTCCACGTCTGGAAGGCCGGCGGCGCACCGTTTTCAAAAAGAAACCCGCCCCCGCCTGACTTCCGCATCGCCGTAGCAGATACGGATGCCAGCGAGCTGCCGACTCTGGAGCAGATCGAAGCATTGCTCGAGTCGACGCCGCTGGATCCGCCGAGCGCCAATCCAGCATGGAAAGGGCCCGGAAGGATGTATCAGCGTCTAAAGCACGGACATAGGAATGTGTTGGTTGCGATTGTGGATAGAGGCCTTGTGAATTTCATGAGGTTTGGGGAGGGTGCGTTTGGGGACGAGGTCCTCTCTGAGAGGTTTGATAATCGCGGTGGAGGCGGCAGAGGCGGGAAACGAGGTGGTCGTGGTGGCGGTAGGGGGAGAGGCAGGGGGCGTGGGAGAGGGGGGAGGAGGTAGAATTTTAGTTGATGTATAATTACTTGTTGATGTATATAAAGGCTTTATGCAGAGACATGAATATGGATGTATATACAACGAAATGGTCGAGTTACTGAATGGCCCTGCGATGACAGAAAAGTGAAAGAAAAGGAAAATCGCAACCTACTCAACCTTGAAGCTGATGACACAACACATTTCAATACTTACCGCTAGCAAAGGTGTCAATTTGAAGAAGAACAAAAAAGAAAAAAAAACAACTCATTCAAAAAGACCAGCCGCATGCTAGTCTTTCCGATGAGGTGTGGAGGCATTGCTAATATCGCTCGGCACTCGCTCAAAACTGCCGAGCCAAGCGCACCTTGTGCAGCGGCACTCTGTGCTTTGCGTAACCGGCACGGTAGCCGTTGTAATTTTAAAACAAAAGCAGCACTGCCCGCTTCTGTGCAAAAACGTGCTCCTGTTGTGTTACCTGCGGCGTAGAATACGGCCCTCAGTTCTCCCAAAACAGGCTATTTTGAATGATCATCTCTCATGCAATAATTACAGTCCAATCGTTTCTGCATCTATAGCCCAATCTCACATGACCGCAACCTGAGCTGTGAAACCTGCATCTGCTGCTTATATCGGACCACACTAGGCTTGCCTGGGAGGTGCATATCCTATTGATTACACGGCAGACCGCTCATTTTCCTTGTCTTATCTGGTAACCACTGCACATGTACAGTACAAAACAGGGAATCGCGTACTCGAGAGAGGTTGTGAAACTGGTAATGATATTCAGGCTGTAGGTTGCCTTGGTTTGCTGTACACTGCGTCTGGTCTCTCTGTCCTTGGCTTTGGGTTTAACTTTTGTACTTGCCCGTTTTCGACAAGTTTGCCAGCTGAAGCTCGTAATAATATCCCGCCGGCTACCAGTGGGAGAACTGAGCTCGGGTGGGGAGTGTGGGTTGGAGAAGCGCTAGTATAGAAGGCGTGGTGGTGGGCTTTTTGCATGCTGAGGTCCCCGAAGCCAACGTGGTGGTGGTGGTCAACGTTGCGTTTTTTTACTTGCTCGTTCTCGTTCCAAGTGCTTGGAAACTCGGCTCCAGACACTCGGAGTTTCCTGTTCTCTGTCATGAGATGTGGCATTTTCCTGGCCTGTTGCTGCAACAAAGTGCTTTCAAAGATTTTTATCGTAGAGATGACCAGGAGTACACATAGATAGCTTGGTCAAGCACTCTCACAGAATTACCAGCTCTAATGGCAGACTGCTCAAGTGTAACAAGCTCGGCAACCCAGTTTTGGGGGTTCGTGGTTACATGGCGCTCTGGGCTGAGAACTGAAGACGACACCGAGATTCCAAAGCATGGCACCCTGAAACAAGTCGGTCCAGAACCCCGGTTTAAAGTCGCTTCACGCCCCAATTTTGAGTTGTCACTTTGTTCCAGCCGAACGAAACCTAGCCGAGAAATGACTATGCCATAAACGAGGCCATAAAGTTTCGTTTAGAAGGTTGTGCCATTGTATTTGTTGGTTTCATGCATTCAATAGCAGCTTTCCTTGACGAGTTCCACTAATATTATACACGCCAAAGCGCGCTTTGTGTAACCATGACACAGAGTGACTCTTGTACTATATACGAAGTACCGACAAGCAATTCCTGTTGGAAACCACGGCAGTGGCTTATTGGATGCAAGTACCCTTGCTGACCGTCGTCGGGGTTGTTTATTATTTTTTTTCTTCCCCTCTTAGGAGCTCAGTTTACCAAGAACTTGTAGCATTCGATATGGCGTGATATGCATCATCTCCGTGCTACATGACCATAAGCCCGGCTCATAATATAGGCCAATAATGGTAGTAATCACAACTAGAGCTCCAGCGGCAGGCTGACTGTGCCTGCTATATCCGTTAATAAGAAAAAAGACTTAGCGCAACGCGCGACAGGGTACAGATAGACAGAAGCGGAAACCGCCAGCGGGGCTCGACCCGGCGCCAGCCACATATGCACTATTAATGTAACTCTTTTTACGTAGTGTCATGGCACCAAGGACGAGGGACTGCGCCCAAATGCACGTTCCTATAGAATAATAAAAACCACCATCTCGAGTCAGACACAAAATAGACAGGGTGTCGAAGCTTGATCCAGCAATTCAAGGAAATTGACTTGCCCTTGCTTCGGATGTGCTATTGATGATTATTAGGATATGCATTTCGCCGTTTCGTGCCAGGTTGTGGTGGACTGGATCCTGAGGTTAATCATGAGCCCGCGTTGTTTTATATTTCCGCACACTTATGAACGCATGAAACTTTTGCGTGGCGGACAAGGCTTTGCTTCAAGGCCAGAATTTCGATGACGGGGCTCCTGCCTTGGTCAAATGAGCAGGCCTGTAACGCCCGCCACTGCTTGCTTCTGTTGCTCCAACCTTTATGCGTGGTTGTGTATTACGCTCTGTAGTGCGTCTGTAATAAAGGTCTCTTATCGAAGTGTACGACAACGTGCCTGGTACATAATAATACTGCGCAGCCATCCGCAACAATGCTTTCAGGGTTACTTTTGGCAATGCAACAGGGGCCTGGGAGTGGCCAATATACAGCGTGCGATAAAGACTTACGTGCCAAGGTTCACTTTCGAAACTTTCACAACGATTACCGTAGCTGGAGTCTGTAAACAAGTCAGATGGGCTTCTGTATCGGGCCTTAGTTGGACAGAAAAGGCACTCAGGTTTTCTATCGTGACCCAACATAAATCCACAAGGTCGTACTGTGATCTTCACTGGCGATCGTACTGACCGAATCTGAGCAGGAGTGATGTCTGTCGCTGCGCTGTCATTCAATAAAACCAAACCAATAACAGCCTATTTAGTGGCGCCCAAGGCGTGTGTGTTGGGGGGTTGGCGTTGTGTAATGGCGTGGATTCGGGTCGCTGTCAACTGATCCCCTTTGGCCCAAACTAAAACTTGTCTCTGTCACTCATTCCCGCACACCCCTCGGCGACCTTAAACACTGAATTTGTCTTTTCTTTTGCTCTTTCGTTTCTCGTTTTCTCTTTCTTTATTCGGCCTGTCGTGGGTTTCATCATTTCTCTCCGTGCTTTGCTTCATCTTTTTTCTGGGCTCGCTGATAGTCTCTTACCCGGTTATACTTGGAAATATTCGCGGCATAATCCACACAGCGGCATTGGAGCTTTGCGCTGTTCACTACCCAAAAGCAGCTAGTTGTCCACGCCAGCGTTCTCGTTCCGCCCCGCCAGCGCCACAAGCCAAGTAAGGCCTCGCACGCTATCTGACAACATATAATTACAACTCAGTGGCACACCGGACCCCGTGGCAACTTGACCGAGGCTTCAGCTCACGTCTTTCTCGCAGTCGGTTGAAGGCCTACCTAACTGCTGTGGCTCAGGGTGTTTGGCTTTCTTTGGGCCTTTGGTTGGGTTTTGCACTTTCGTCTTGCCTGTTTCTTAAGCTCTGTCACTTATTAGCTCACCCCTGCCTCTCCTTACGCAGTGCAAGGTGACCAAACAACGGTGGAAGTGGAAACACGCGCTCTGGGAAGCGCTTGCTTTGCAAGATTAGCCAAGTTGAGCAGCCAACTTGATCTTGCAAATTGCAGTCACTTATCGGCCGTTCTTGGGAACCGCGGCCGTGAACGTGGCGAATTTCAAGAACCCTGGTTGCCGTCCGTATAATGGAAGCTCCCGCACCGGATACCAATGCCACTCCGGCGGTCACAGTTGAAACACAGGCCCACGATGCATCGGTAGAGGAACGTAAACCAGACGTCGAGAGTCTATCGGCAGCAGGACCTCCAACAGAGTCGACATCGGCAGCGACTGTCGCCAAGGCTCCGAGCCCAGCTGGCGCTAGTGTAGGCGAGAACGATGCTGTACGGCCAGGCGACGAATCCTCCAAGTCTATTGCGGACTCAGCAACGAGAAAAGAAGAGAGGTAGGTTGACTAACACATATTCAAGCGGATGTTTCGCTCTCATTCTTCATTACTCGTTATCCCTACCTTTTTGTGTTTTTGTACTACCTATTTTGTCGAACCGGACGGGGACCGCAGGGCAGTGAAAGAGGACGGATGGCGGAAGCAAGCAAACAGCTTGCGGCATTACTTGACAAGTGGCTGCCAACTGTCAGATTGTTAAAGGCAAGCTGTCTCGCAGCTGGCAACACTCAATGCCTGCGCACGCATTTTCTGGTCCCATTACCAGGTAAAGGCGAGTGCCATTTCCTGAACTGCGAGTTTGGTGTCATTACATACAGGCGAATGGCCTTCTCCCCTATACGGTATCTTCTTTTCTGCCTCTCCATTCTACAAGTGCCTTGGAGACGTCGTATCCTACTCGCAAGC
Organism: Lecanicillium sp. S3808; assembly: GCA_023628775.1. NCBI lineage: Eukaryota > Fungi > Ascomycota > Sordariomycetes > Hypocreales > Cordycipitaceae > Lecanicillium > Lecanicillium sp. S3808. Next base: position 177,798 of record JAMAJY010000039.1, read on the forward strand.
GGTGTGTATCTCTTGGTTATGCCCCTCGGTCTGGCTTTGCTGGGCTCGGGCAATGCTGGGTAAAATCGGGCAATCGCTGACGTTCACATGATTGTTTCTTCCTCCCGCCATCTATTACCCGTTTCCTATCTATTCCATGCTATTCCCCGGTGAAAATCCATTTCTGCCTGTTTACTAACTATGGTCCAGACCGGTAAATGGCACCTCGACGGTTGTAGATGGTAACGAAGCCGGAAGCGAACTCAGTGATGCACCGTCGCCATCAGGCGTTAATCAACTAGAAGAGGAAATCGTTGTCGGTGCCACCACTCGCAATCCGCCTATCGGAGACGCTCTGCCAAACCGTGAAGCCAGCCAGGACGACGAAACGATGGCGAATTCTGGGGACGAGCCTGTGTCACACTACCCCAAACGGAAACGAACATCAATCTTCAACGACCTGAGTGAGAGCAAGATCGAAATACCAACGTCTATTCGAGAGCCCCGCACAGCACTTCCGTCGTTTCCAAGCAAAGCAAAGCCGCGAAGTAGCCTAGGTGGCGTCAAAGGGGTACTTGTCGGTCATTGGAGGGACTCTACAGCTAAAGAGGACAAAGATAAACATGCAGTCATCGGCTTCATTGACGTTCGAGATAGACTGCGGACTCGTATTCAGCCTGTCAACAAGACTGGGGATTCAATTGCCGACGAGTACCCACTACCACCCGGCCCTGGTGGCAGCTGGGTGACATTCGATCGAATTCACTTCGTCGACCATCTCATTGGCCTGGACCATTACCAAGTCAAGGAGTATGTTAGACTTCGATCAGCTACTGTTGAAGACACCGAGGAAGAGCGTATAGCGGCCGAGAGAGAAGCAGTCAAGTCGGCTACACAACGTGGTAGAGAGCTGCTGCAGATCGATAATCCTATTGTCCAACCGCTTGTTGCTCAAGGAGCAATTCAGTCAGAACCTCCAGGCACACCTAGTGAGGCTACCGAGAGCAAGAGACGACGAACTAGCACATCGTTTGTATCTGTACCAAAGCAGGATGAGACACAGGAGAAGACTGAACGCGATCCTCTTGATCCTTTGCATGGAACTCGCCCCACAAGAATCGTCATTGGGTACTGGAAGGGGTCAAGCGAGCCTGATCCCAGAGACAGACATGCGGTATACGGAATTCTAGGACAAAACGACATGTTCCGCGTCAAAGTCGTACGTGAAACGAGAGATGGACGCTATGTGGATGGAAATTTCCCGTCTGGTGCTGGAGCTTTATGGATCCAGTACGACGAGGTAGAATTCGAACCGCACATCAAACATCTAACCCGCCCCGAGACAAAGGAGTACTGTCGTGTTCGCCAGTATCAAATGGACCGCGGCGAAATGCCGCATGAAAAGGCTGAAAACGAGAAAAAGGCCGCCGAAGAAGCAAAAGCTAGAGCAGTTGCGAGCGCTTGGCAGTCGAACCAGCAGGCTATTAACCATGGAACACTAGCCAAACTCGTACCAAGAGACTCGAACGATGCGAGCTCGCCTCGGGGTCATGAGCTTCGGCAGCCGCGTCGAACAGACTCGAGAACTGAGCTGAGAAATGAGGCGAACCGTGACACGCCGCAGGGGGTGCACCTCTCGTTTCCTGACGATTCTAGAAGTGGGACACACAGTATGGAGGCTGTTGAACGAGCAAATGCGCTGGCTCGACGTGAAATTGCGCGAGCAGAGGCTGCGCAAGGTCGTGCTGATCGCCAGGCGGAGCATCGCGAGCGAGCTGCCACGGCGGCTGCCGATGCTGCACAAGCGGCGGCGGCAGCCAGGACATCAGTACTGAGTCCTCCCACTACAAACGGAAGTGGAAGGAGCTTGTTTCATGAGTCGGAGGATATTGAACGACTGAACCGCGTGTGGGCCAGACAAGAATCGTTGCGAATGAGGGCCGGCTCAGAAGACGCCAAGATTTACGACGGTGTCAAGTATGAGCGCAAGCCGACCGGGCCTTTTATGGGAAAGCTCGTATCGCAGGGGACCATTATCACGATTGATGGCGAGGACTATGTCGAATATCGGGTGCTTACGAAACCTTCATTTTTCTAATGTGTGGCAACTGCTATACGTTATCTCGGACGGCCTGTTTCTCTGTTTCGTTGTTTAAAAACATTGTTATGTCGGGACTTTTAGCTTTCTTTCTTTCTTTTTGTCATTTGCAAGTCAGTGCTTGGGCGGCTCTTTTGTTTGAAACTCATATGTTTACGGAGCTGAATCTTCTTTTGTTGGGAAGGATATACCAGAGATTGCAACGGCAGTGGGTAGCTTGACTTAGCTCAGCATGGGAGCAAACTCTGTGGTTCCTCTTCTGGCGTGTTGGTTGAACATTTAAGAGATGTCGCCAATGTCTGGAGAGTGTTACAGATTGCCTTTTTGGATGTTGCTGTTCTCGTTTCTTTTCTTTTGTTCGCTGTTCTCTCCACGTTCATGGCTTAATTGGGTGGTTTGCAAGTCGATTTTTTGTTCCGTTTGATTTTGGGCACCGTGTCGAAGCAGCTTTGTCTTCGAGTAGCATTGGTGTTGAAACTAATACATGCAAAAGATAGTTTATGGTATTGGTATTTTTCTTCATGAGCCCTTAATTTGATGAATTGATTTCCATCTCAGCTTGGACTTTATGCTACTGGCCATCTCTTACGGCAACGCTTTATATATAAAATAATCTCATCAGGTGTTAAAATTCCCAAATCTTCATGACAACCACAACGCCCAAAGCAAGTTTTCCAAACGTCACTCTACACCTGGTCTATAAAACTTTTTTCTCCCACCATCCCGCTTATCCATGTCATAAACACATGCACACCAACAGCATCACAACAGCAAAACTTTTTATGACTGCTCCGTTGTGTCTTCCTCCTTCTTCTCGTTATCCTCCTCATATCCTTCAAGCTTCATGTCATTAAGACCAAGCTCTTCCTCCTCTTCGGCAGTACGCTCATAATTCTTCTTTTCAATCTTGGGATCCGGCGTGGGCGGATCGACCAGTGGCTGCACATAGCTGCTGGCAAACGGGTCGGTGAGGATGACGGTAAATTTCTTGTCGCCATTGATGGCGGCATCGAGGCCTGAAAAGAAGTTGTCCCACTGGGTCTTATCTGTGGCGCTGAGCGAGTCACCGCCTTGGCCGGGGCCTTCGCCTTCGAAGATTTGGCTGTGCAGGTCGTTGCGGACTTGCGTCAGCAGACCTTCGACGGTTGTGAAACGACCGCCCAGCGTGCCGGGGTTGACCTGAAGCTGCAGCTCGGGGCATTCGAGAGCGCAAGTCTCGCTCTTGAGAATGTCGCGGGCGAGGTCGGTCGTATCTTCGACGGTGAGGGTGATTATTTCGCCCTGCTCGGGAACCTCGCCGCCGGTTTTGACGTCGTTGGAGCGGTAGCCGCAGGAGTCGCAGACGGTGGACATGAGTACGACCTGCTTGAAGTGAGGAATATCAACCATCTTCATGTGTGTCACGCACGTGTGCATGCAGCCAGGGCAGGTGGCAGGAAAGTCGTAGACCTCGTTGGGGATAATCTCGCCGTCAGCGGTGAGGCCAGGGTTGGCCAGTCCAGCGGTCTGGCTTGGGTCACTGTCACCGAGACCGAGAGCTTGGTTTTGCTCAGGCGTGCGTGGGTATTCGCGCTTCTCCCACTTACCGACACCGTCTTTGAGATCGGGTGCGATGAACGAGTTGCCAGCAGGATCGTCAACGTAGACGCGGAAGGGGAATGCGTCACCGAGGAGTAGAGATCGACCCTTGGCGATGATTTCGGCGATTTTCATAAAGACTTCGGGAGCCTCTTCCTTGCGCGCTTCCTGGCCGAGCTCAAGGTCGTCAATGACGGTGGTAAGCAGGCCCTCAACATTGGTAAGCTGCCCCCGGCCGGCAGGAATCTCAAGGTCCAGCTCGATGAACTTGACGACGGCGGTATCGGCCTTGATGACTTGGCGGCTAAAGTCGCCAATCTCAGTTAGGCGCAGCTCATAGTGTGTGCCCTTGGGCTGAATCGTGCCGGCCGGTTTAATTTCATTGTTCTGGAAACCGCACTGTTCGCACTGGAAAGACATGATGACGACTTCGCGGAAGTAGGGGATGGAAGTGAGGAGGATTCGAGTCATGCCCTAGATGATTTTGTTAGTACTGGATGTATCTGGCCGTTGTCAGTTGAATTATTCGGCTTACATTCTCGTGGCAGTTCATGCAGAGCGACTCAACCTCCTGCACGGGCTTGACATCGTCTTCCTCCTCAGTGGTGCCATTTTGCGCGGAATTAAAGTTGGCAACCTTGCTTCCGATGGACTCGAAGAACTCGGAAGGGTTCTGCTTGGAGGTACTTTGCTCGTCAGACGCCATTTTGTATAATTTGCTAACAAACGACAGACGCTGGAAACGGTAGGGTATTGGTGTATGTCAGATGTCGCAAAACTTCTGTGGAGGGGCTCTAAATTTTTTTTGGAGGGGTAGCGATTGGGGGCCGTCGGTTATGTCATGCGGTGACCAGTGTGGGGGACCAGCGGTCTTTAGGCGCTTGTAGAAGCTTCCCGATGAAGAGAGGGTCCAGGCTTGCAGGCAGTTGGTTTGCTGAGCCGTACTGAGAACCCGTGAGAGACCGTCACAGGCCGTAGGCAACTCTGAGCAGGCTTTGCTGTCGAGATAAAGGAGAATTGACCACTCAAATGCTTAACCGTAGTAATCATAAACATATCCAACTCTGACAACGGCTTCAGCCCTTCTGCATAAAATTGGCCAGGCTCAACGAGCTCGACGGCTGCTTCTGCGAAGACAATAGCGCTTGTAAGCCTGCCTTGCGATTCTTGGCGCGCTTCTTGCTGCTTGCGTTTGCCGATGGCGCGGTTTTCTCTTGAATTTCCGGCTTTGGAGCTGCAGCCGCCTTTTTGTTCGATTTGCGTCGAAAAGCCTGGTCTGGTGCTGGGAGCGCAACACGGGTGTCGCTGCTGCAATGGCCACATGTGATGAGCATTTGCGGACCTGTAGCGGCCGTAGCCGGTGCCGGTGCCGGTTCAGGCCCTTTGCTATCATTCTTGCGCTTTCGCTTCATCTTTCGAGCCTCCAGTGACAGCTGTGTATGCTGACCAGGCACCATAATGTGGCCACATGCTACACAGACATGTTGACGCTCGGTGTCTGAAGGAAGGATGCCTCGTTTGGCCAGAACTTGAGCGCGCTCGCTCATGAGATGAGCCGAAGTCTCCGGAAGCGACTGCCGCAAGAGATGTGCGGCATCGTTTAAAAAATCAGTCGTCAAGGAGGATTGATCAGAAGCCATGGTACCGAAGAGCTAGCCTCCCCAAAAGGGTGCGTTGGTTAAGATTTTATCACGGTTTGGCCTGCAAAGATAACATGTGGGGTGGCCCTCCAAATTTGGGCTGCTTGTAAATTCGCCTGCAAACTCTACTCAACGCCCATCTACCCGGCACCACATCTGCCAACCAACAACGCCGTCCGCTCAAATGCTTTTGTATACAATCAAAATATTGTGCAGCTCATGTACGGCGAATTTCCCAGGTGATATCCTTGATACTCACTTCTTCGTTGGCCTTTTCATCGTAGTCAAACCATTCTCCGTCGGTCAACTCAATGCCAGTGAACTTGGTGCCCGAATCGACACCCTCAGCAAGCCATTCACCCTTTAAAATAATATTAGTTACACATAATACAAACTAAACTGGCATATTACACACCTCTGAGTTGAATTCAGTGAACTCAAGGCCTCGGCAATCAAACTCGAGAATCTTTTGGGGCTTGGGAGGCTCAGTCTGCTTGTATGCCGCTGGGGCAGCCTTGATTGTGGCGGATGCTTCTCGCTGCAAAACATTAATATCTAACGAGTAGGTTTGACAACTTTGTCTACACTATACCTTGCAGTTTTTGCATCTCCAGACAAAATTAGCTTCGCCGCGGCTGCCACTCATTTCATTTTCTTCCTGTGACAATTATGTGAGCGACGTTCAGTGCTGGACGGGAGCTACACCTACAAATCTGTTTACCCCGACATAATTGCCATGGATCTCTCGGCAGGAAGTGCACTGAACCCTAAACATGTACCAGAATGGGCTGTCTTCCGTATCAAGAGGCCGCAAGTTCGTCACGCTGTTGTTTGTAAGCAGGATGTACGGTTTCATGATGACACCAAGTAACGTACCCGGTCAACTCTGCGCTGAGGAGAAGAGTAAACATGGCAGCGGAATATATAGACAGTGTTCGATGCTCTCAAGCGAAATTATGAATTCGAATGATCAATAGCCAGCTATGATCGCCCTCTGTTGATTTGTCTATCACTCTTCTGCGGAAGTACGCCGGCCAATGGTGTGGAGAGACCCTTGCACAGCGCCAATACCGCAACCACGTGACCAAAACTGTATTTCTGCACCAGGACCATCGGCAGTCTGACGTGGTTTAGCTCAACCGACCGTATTCGTCAATTCGTCCTGCCGTTGCGCACCTCACCATCCATGCATGATCTTGGTCCTTATCCAATGGTTTGGTGATGCAATCATTGTGGAATAGGGCCGGACAGGCTCACCGCCGTGGCTGCAATGCCTGCGGTACGGCCGTCAATGCCCTCGGCCGACGAGCTACCACAGCTGCCCAACGCCGCAAACCGACCTTTGCCGAAATATTCACAGCTTGCTACAGCTCGGTATTCGCTACTGCTGCAGTTGTCGATGCCATGGCCAAGGAAGATCGACGAAGGGACCTTGACCGCCAATTGGACGAAGCCAAACTTGAACTGAACTTGCTACTTGCCCAGGGTTCATCTCCGTCAGCTGGTCCTAAAGACTCGACGGAGACGGACAGCCTCAATCTGCGACAAATGAACGTTTTGTGGAAAGCATTGAAAAAGGTGTACAACGACCGACCATATCTGAAAGAGATTGACAAGCCTGCAACAATTCCCGCCTCTGAGCTCCTCGATTCCCTCCGACACGACTACTACGGATGCCCGACCGAGCAAAGCTTACGAGCGGGCCGAAAGATAGACTACACAGCGTTGGAGCGGGCTATAATGGACGAAGAATTGAGCAACGACGCTTCTTTGTTTGGTCCGAAATCTGAGAGGCACCTCATAAAAGATACATCGGCAACCTTGGACGTCGTGCAGAAGCTCCTGCAGCAAGCAGCCATCCTAGACAAGACGGCTGGACCAAGTCCATCTTACGACGAGGCCTCAGATTTGGTCCACGCTCGTAAGTCAAACTACCTGCACAGAGCGACGGACTGGGTCCGAGCTCGAGAAATGACTGTCACAGTCAACAAGATAATCCGCGAGGTTGTTGCAGCTCCCTTTGGAATCAAAGAGAAGGTTGGCAGGATATGCTACGATATCCTTATTGCACGACACTCGCCCGATATTCATACGTACAACACTCTTATTGTGGCCTTTGACAAGGCCGGATACCACACGCTTTCAAACGCCATCATTGAGTCCTACTTTCACGGTCGATTTCTTAAACCCACACCATCAACATTTGTGGCTATCCTGAAGCACCACAAGAGCACGAACAATGCCCGCGCGTACCTTACTGCGCTGGCTTGTATGACTGGCCGTGATGGAAAGACTGGCGCCAAGGTTCGACGAAGACATGTTGAAGATGTTCAAGAATCAAAGATACTACAAAAGTGGGCGATGAACGACGTTTTGCGCACTCGATTCGGCAATTATGTGTGTGAGAATTTGCCTATGCATGCGCCGCTGGTCGAAGAAATTATTCATGGACTGCTGCACTTTAAGCTCTTCGACCAGGCAGCGAGAATGTTTGTGGCGAGCTTACTGGGCGGAGTGCGGCTGGGTGGTAGCGTGGTGAGGCAGTTGTTTGACGAGTGCATATACGCCCTGGACTACAAGGCTGCCCTGCGTCTTGTAAGGGGTTTTCTACGATACCAGCAACGGTGGCGTGATATGCTACTGGATCCGAGCCAGGACGGCGCATATCTGGTGAACCGTGCCTATGTACTGCTCGACTTTTGCGGACTCACCAAGCAAGACGGGCAAATATGTCAGAGAGCTTTGGAGAGACTACGAATCACGGAGCAGAAAATGACGGAATGTTTAAGCACATTTGCAGAGATAGATGCGTCGATGGCCTCAATGGATCTTGCGCTGGCGCCGCGGCCGACTGAACCCAGTAAGAGCCGAGTCTTGCAGTTGGAGAGCATCTGGAAGGAATATGTATATTCACGGAAAGCAACAGCATCTATTGAGAGCAAGTTGCTGTATCCACACTTTCCTACCGACTTTCGCACAACTATAGCCTTGGAGACAGGGGGGTTTGCACTCGAGCAGTCAGATCAATCGAGATTCGAGTTTACTCAGCTGACGGGGAGCGAGGCGCAAGAGTTCTGCGAAGATATGGGCGGCTCAACAGCTGAGGAAAAGGGGATTGAGCAAAAGCTAGGCAACTTGAATATTGGCGAGCGACAGAATATGCCGTCTGACGTTGGTGATCTGAACAGAAGTAAGATGCCAGCAGAGACGCCAGCGATGCAGAAGAGCCGCGAGAAAAAACCATCGCCAGTTCTTCTGATGAGGTGGCATGAAGAGGGACGACAACGGTCTCTCGGACACACGGGACGATTAGCGCTTGGAGCATAGAGCATCCGGATATCTCTCGAAGGAGTCCGAAGCTTGCAAACATGCTTGTACAATACGCAACACTATAGATACCATTATCATATGTATATAAATAAGAACAGACATCAAGTCTGCGACTATCTGAATTTGACTATCATTTATTATTATGCCGGATTGAGCACAGCAAATTGTGAGATGAGGTTTGCATGCCTGCCCGGGACCTGGAGGAAGGGTGGTTGCAAGTCTCGGAAGCAGGGGAGACTTGGTTACGGACCGAGAGCTGCCTCTGCGATGTTGCATGTATACGAGTTTATAAAATTTACGCCATTTACTCGATACTCGTCCATATATGTGCAAATGGCTGTGAATTTCGTTGGTAATTACCTGAGGGGGTTACTAGAGCTCAACATGATACATTGGTATTATTACGCCGCATCGCATTACAAAGTGGTGTCATTGGAGCAGCTTGCTCCGGGTGTTGCCAGCCAGTCAAGATGCGCGTCAGATCCACGGTCGGCATTGGCTGGCCGCTGAGTGGACGAGCGACATTTGGCAGGCGGCGAGCTTGAGCTTGGTCTCCACCCACATGCGCCGACACTTCCGCGGGGATACATTCGTAGTACGAGGTTGAATGCTTGGGGGAGTTTTTTTCTTTTCATGGTTTTCACTTGTGGCGGGCAGTCGTGATTGGGTATCTGATGTACCTGGCTATCCACTGATGATGCTTTGCAGACGTTCTTTTCCAGAGGCGGAATAACGCGGGAGAATTCGGAGTACGTTGGCTGCTAATACAATGTACATAGCATAAGTAGATGTCTAAGTAGGGGTCCTTGCGATACGAGTATGGTTGGCAACCGCGCTTAAATGAAGCTACAAAAAAACCTGCTCGTGGGGCAACAATGCAGCGCGGTTAACGGAATACGAACAGCAGAAAGAGGCAAAAGAGAAACAAATAAAAAAGAGGGTTCGTCAGAGGTGGAAAACCCGCCTTGACACGAAACAAGCTCCAACGCCTAGGTGGAACCGGCATTTGCCTTGTGGACGCCACATGAAAAACGAACGAGCCATCAAGCCAACTAAGTTGACAAACGACATTGTGAGGTTCCGACTAGTGTGAAAACTGGGGAAATGACGGTAATCAGTAAGGGACCGGAAAGAAGAAAAAAAGAGCGGAAAGAGAAAGTTGGTGTGCGTAATTATTATCATGTTTGCGTATTTAGTACGGAGTGGACAGAGGACCTGCTGTAGATACAAATTGAAGTCCCATGTTATGACAACTCTTTGTGGCTTTGTGCTGCTTACATACCTCTCCTCTGCCAGTACCAAACTGTCTTTATCCAAGACAAAACATTGTCAGGCGCTCCTTTTGACGGTACTTTTCGCTGTACGCCAGGACTCGGACCGCGATTCTTGATTCTGTGCTGCAGCGTCTGCCTTGACCGACTGCAAGCCTCGTGTTCGTCGTCCTCTTGATATCCCCCCCGTTACGCATACTGCATTGTGCATCTGCATCGCATCTGCATTGCAGCACAATAAGAGTTTCGAACAAGGACAAAAGGTGCGCAACCTCCCCTGCCCATCTCTCTCCTTTGCCTGCCGCTCCAGAAGCTAGCCCAGTTATTGCGGCCGCGGGTACACAAAGAAAAAGCACAGAGCAGGTTCACGATGCCCTTGTCGCATCCAGCTTCTGGAGCCCATTAGCGGAACGCTTGTCTACCCTGCCGACGTCGTCGCAGCTAGGGCCACGAGAAGTCGATCACGCGACGGTATTTTTTGGTGCTCCGAGACTTGATCTCATGTGCCCCCCCGTTTGCTTTGGCGACGAAATTGGAAGAGAGCTGACCGCCAAGTTGTATTAGTAGCTCCTCTGCCCGTCTACCTCCACGGTAGCTGCCGAGTCTTGGTAGCTCGTCCTAGAGCCGAAAGACCGATACATTCCTATTTCCCCAGATTTTTTTCTTACCCTTTTCCCTGCAACTCCATCCAGGCCTTGACCTAGGTTGTCAAATACCCTCTTCAATCTTTCTTTTTCACCAAGAATCCTTTGGGCAGCTGTCCAATTTGGTTGCTCTTCAAGCTCGCTAGATCTGGCCTATCGCGCCGCTCTTGATCGCGACCGTCTCATCCGATTCGGCGCGACAGCTCCGGACAACCACCGCCTCGCGACCGGATCCGCGGTTGCGCAGCGCGCGAAACAAACGGTCCAATTGATTTCGCGAATGCTGGCGTAAACATGAAGTTTGGACGAAAGTAAGTAGAAACCCTGACAGCTTTCCTTTTGTGCTCCTTTCCCACCCTCCTCGTCACGTAACAACCGCTAACCCGGAGCTCGCCCTCCCAACAGCCTCCCCCGAAACCAAGTCCCCGAATGGGCGGCTTCCTACATCAACTACAAGGGCCTCAAGAAACTCGTCAAAGCTGCGGCCGAAAAGTCAAAGAACGGAGAGGAGGTGGATCCTGCAGGTGGGCGGCATTTGACTTGATCCCGCGAAAGGGGCTTGACCCCGACAGTCACCTAACGCAAAAAAACACATTTAGAAATCTTCTTTGCACTCGACCGAAACCTCGAAGATGTCGACTCGTTCTACAACAAGAAATACGCAGAGGCTTGTCGCCGCGTGAGCCTCCTGCAGGACAGATATGGCCGTGTCCCCGATGTCGTCGCCACCCTCGACGAGGACGAGGTCGAAGAAGTCATGGGCGCCTTGCTCGAGCTGCGAACACTCCTCCGAAACCTGCAATGGTTTGGTGAGATTAACCGCAGAGGCTTTGTCAAGATTACCAAAAAGTTTGACAAAAAGGTCCCCAACATCTCTGCCCAGCGCAGCTACATTTCTACAAAGGTTGACCCCAAGCCCTTTGCCAAGGACGGCGCTATTTCGCGCCTGCTTGTTGAGATTAACCGCTGGCTGTCTTCGCTTGGAGACGCTCAGAACTTTGACGACTCCATGTCGGATCGCTCTACTCGCTCCCTCGGCCGCGCGTCTACAAAGGCTATGCTAAACCTCCCGCAGGCACAGCTCGATGTTCTCGACCAGGCTGTTCGTGCTGACGATGCTGCCGCTTTAAAGACCAGCTTAGATGAAGCGAGCATCGGCTCAGATGCTGCCGGACAGGTGCTGATGCTCAATCTACTCCAGCGGTCGATTTCTGGGCGCTCAAGAAAGTGCATCACCTTTTTGCTCAGCCAGATTAAGGATCTCGATGAGCCGGATGACATCAATGGCCGCAACTGCATCCACAGACTCGTCATCCATATTGGCCGCACCAAATCTGCTTCAAGCGACGACGAACCCGGCGCGTATCCCGTCCCCGTTGGTACGCAATTTACAAACAGACACTTGCAACCCGCGGTTTCCACCTCGGTTCCCATCAAAGCCATCAACACCAAAGAATCGCATCTCCTTGGCAAGGATGACGAGGCCGTGCAGCTGTTAGAGTTCCTTTTTGACCAGCTCCAGCCCTCACACAAGATTGCGCTGAGCAAGCGAGACTCCTTTGGTCGCCTACCGCTACATTATGCTGCTCAATTTGGGTTCGTCGTTGTGTGCCAGATCATCATGGCCCGTATGCAAGCTTGGGATCAGTTCAACGTCAGGGATGGAATTGACGCACCAGAATGGCAAGATAGCGACGGCTATGCGCCGCTGCACCTCAGCGTTATAGGTGGCCACCCGCTGACAACTCAGGCTCTTCTCCAAGGAGAAAGCTGGCAAGGCAACAGCGAAACCAAGGCCAAGATTCGCAAGACTATTGGCAAATCTGGTGCTATTCTTTCGCTTGCTGCCAAGTCCAACTACTCCGTCATTGTGCAAATGCTCGTCGATGCGGGTGTAGATATCAACTGGGCCGACCAGACGGGTGAGACGGCATTGCATGTTGCAGCCCGTTTCGGCCACAAGGAATGTGCCGAGGTCATTCTAAAAGGCAGTGATTTGCAAAAAGCAAACGTCGAGTTGACTGAAAAGTCGTATTCCTGGACTCCTCTGCACGTCGCCGCCGTCGATGGATCGCTCTCCATTGTCCAGTTGTTGATTGATGCTGGTGCTGAGCTGCTCAAGCCTGACTCTTCTGGCTGGACTGCAAAGGAACATGCTGCTCTTCGAGGGCACATGGAAATTGCTCGCCTCATCGCCTCTTACATCCCGGAGGAACAGGCGGCAGCTGAACCTCCCTCCGAAGTCTCGCCGAGACTGAACCCTGTGGACAATTCGTCTATTGACGGACGCCGCTCCAATGGCCCGAATACTGTAACCAGACCCGTGGAGTCGGTAAAGACGTTTGGTCATCGCTATCTCCAGAATGAAAGTCTGATTCTCGTCAGCCTTGGGTCGATGGACCTGCGCAAGGCTACCGAGGCCGTAAACCTCGACCGCGTTCCCCTCACTGAGGCGCACAGTACGCAGCTCGACACTGCGCTCTCTGTTGTTGTTTCTGCCAATGGTGCCGCTGGTGAGCCTACCATTATTGATCTCCCTGTTCACGATGGCATTGCCACCGAGCCGGTTGTGTTCACTGCAGCCGACGCGGCAAAAGTGAAGCTCCTGTTTGACATTGTGCCGACCTACTCTGGCAGCGAAAAGAACAAGATCGGCAGAGGCGTTGCGCTATTGTCCACCATCAAACCCAGTATTGGATCGCAGCGAATGAACCTTCAGGGAGATGTTTGTGTGCCCATCATGTCTAGCAACCTCGACGTCATCGGTACAGTCAACTTTAACTTTCTGGTCATTACGCCCTTCAACCACCCCAACGTTGAAGTCACGTCAAGGCAGACTTACTGGAAAAAGCTCGAAAATACCATGCTTATAGGCCACCGCGGCCTGGGCAAGAATGCAACCTCCAACAAGTCGCTGCAGCTTGGCGAGAACACGCTACCATCTTTCATTGCCGCGGCCAACTTGGGTGCGCAATACGTCGAGTTTGACGTTCAACTTACAAAGGATCATGTGCCAGTCATTTATCACGACTTCCTCGTCAGTGAGACGGGAATTGATGCTCCCGTTCACACGCTGACACTGGAGCAATTTCTTCACATTAATCCGGACAGCCGCCGGCCTGGTGAACAGGTACACCGGCAGACAAGAACTCAGGACACTGAAACCAACGGACGCAGACCGCGTAGTAATAGTTTTACTCCGAAGCGGTCGCAATCGTTGGGATTCGCGGGTGACGGGTATGCCGAGATGGATGAGCGGATGAAGCATACGCGTGACTACAAAGAAAAGGGTTTCAAGGCCAACTCGCGAGGCAACTTTATCCAGGCCCCGTTTGCGACGCTGGAGGATCTTTTCCGACGGCTCCCGGAGCATATTGGCTTCAACATTGAGATGAAGTACCCGATGCTGCACGAGACGGAGGAGCACGACATGGACACGTATGCAGTCGAGCTCAACTCATTTTGCGATACCGTCTTGTCCAAGGTCTACGATCTGGCGGGCGAGCGTCACATCATCTTTAGCTCGTTCAACCCAGACATTTGCCTTTGCCTGAGCTACAAACAGCCGTCTATCCCGATTCTGTTCCTGACGGACGCGGGCTGCAGTGCTGTCAGCGATATCCGCGCGTCGTCGCTGCAGGAGGCTATTCGGTTTGCCAGTCGTTGGAACTTGCTGGGTATTGTATCTGCAGCTGAGACGCTGATCAACAGCCCGCGACTGGTGAGGGTTGTCAAGGAGAATGGATTGGTGTGTGTAAGTTACGGTGCATTGAACAATGATTCCATCATGGTACAGGTACGCTATGCTTCATTCTTGAAAAATAAAAACACCTAATGGGTTATGCTGACTTTTTAATAATAGCGCCAAGTTAAAGAAGGTATTGACGCCGTCATTGTGGACAGTGTACTGGCTATTCGAAAGGGCCTCACGGCCGGAGAGTCAGCAGCAGACGTGGTACTAGCAGGAGCGAGTGCAGACGTAAACGGTGCAGCCGCGGGTGAAGAAGTGCTCAAACCCGTGAGCGAGTAGACCAGCCCACTGCGCTGGGCAACTTGTTGGAGTTGAAGTTGGAATTTGGAGAGTGTTTCAACAAGAGACAAAGGGAGGCCATTCAACCGCCTTGGTGTCGACGACTAGACAGCAGTCTTTTTACTCTACATACTTTACTGAACACTGCATATCAGTTTGTACACTCTAATGCAAAAGAGAGCCTTTGAATCTCTCTCTTTTTGTTCTCCTCCCTTTTTTTCTTGCCCCGTCAGACTTGTCTACATCTTCGCTTATCCACACAGCTCCGAGACAGAGTCTTTATTCTCCACGGAAGATGTCAGCGTGGGAGGCAAATCAGGACACGTCTCCAATACTCGAAACAAAAGAAAAACACTACTCAAAAACCTGTTCCTGAATTTGCTGACGAAAAAAAAAAAGGGCGCAATGCTGTACCTTGCAGTTGCTTTGTGCCCGATATATGCAGGTTGAGCCAAAGAAACGTCCGTGCAAACGAATCCAGGCGTCTGGATTGTGTCCTTTCTTTTTTCTTTTGTCTTTGTAAATCATTTTCTTTTGGCATGGTCGTATCATGGTCGAATGAGTGGACGTCATTACACGTACAACGTAATAGCCCGTTTGCTTAAAACTCTCCGTCCCGTGGTGCCCGTGGTGTTGGGAATTTTTGGGGGGGGGGGGGGGGGGGGGAACCCGGGTGTGTGTGGGAGAAACGCAGGCTTGGA
>JAMAJY010000039.1:193078-219120 GCA_023628775.1 Lecanicillium sp. S3808
TCGTCGACACCTCCCTCCTCTTCCCCCACCCCCCCCGCCCCCCCCCCAATCCAGAGTCTGTGTGGGATCTACGCAGGCTTGCATATATGTGTGTGTTATACCCCTCATTGTGAGAATCCTCTTTTAAAAAACAACAACAAAGAAAATATAGCAG
The DNA here is from genome assembly GCA_023628775.1 of Lecanicillium sp. S3808. Taxonomy (NCBI): domain Eukaryota; kingdom Fungi; phylum Ascomycota; class Sordariomycetes; order Hypocreales; family Cordycipitaceae; genus Lecanicillium; species Lecanicillium sp. S3808. The sequence goes on from JAMAJY010000039.1 coordinate 193,233, forward strand.
GTACATGGCCATGCATTATTGCTTTGTTGATGGTTGTGTTGCAAATAGTGTTATGCACCTTTTGCTTCTTACGACGTACTTGGTGGTGGGAGATGTGCTGCGCCAGTGGGATGGTGCAGCTTACGATTGGATTTGGGCGGGCTAACCCGCCCCATGTTCCCACTTTACCCAGCCTACCGGATATATATATGTTGGATTCGTACGAGGTATAATTCGAGGGCCGGGTTTTGGCGAGGAGGGCGTGAGATGGGATGCACTCTCGTCTCTGTTTTTTGCTTTTTTGGCCTCTTTTGGGGAGGGGGGAGAGGGGAAGAAAGCTGGTAATGCATATGCACGTCAAGAGAATGATATATGATATATCGAGGCTATTTTAGTACGAATATGGGGGGGGGGTTGACCAACTCGGAGGGAAAAGAAAGAAAAGAGGCTGGCCGGAATAGACACACCCTCTACCCAGTGTAAACACATACTGTGCCTTAGTAGGTGTGTATTGAAGCCAGAAAAAGAAAGAAAAATAACAAAACCATATCAAGGGAGGGCTGGTGTGGTGTACGTGTGTGTTGTCTCTGCATCGAGTTTTGCTTTTTACGGTGGGGATATGGGAACTTGATTTTGGGGCGATCTTGGTAGTGTGCGATTTTGTTTCTTTTTCCCGCATACCTAAAAAAAATATAGGATGCTACGCTAGATTTTCTTTCCCTCTCGCTTGTTCGATGGCCTGGTCCTTGCTTTGGTGAGATCTGGGAGGTAGGTATATCGGTTACGAGTATGTTAAGTCTCAGTTATATGTGATCTATATCGGTAGATTTTGGTGCAACACGCGAGTCGGAAAAATACTCGTATTCTATTTTAAGCAAATAAGAAAACAAAAAAATTGCTAAAGAGTTAATTGCAAGAAAGAAGAACAATGTGACAGTAAATCAAAAGTTGTATTTTCTTTTCGGCATTTTCTCGCTTACACTACAGAACTAACAACTCGTAGAACCTGAAAGAATCATGCTCGCAGTTGAGAAGACGACAACGACTAACACTCTTTACGGGAAATGTGTCCAGGTGGCAAAGCGCGGATGTAACCCCAAAGCTAATGCATCCCAACCATTTCTTTCAAAAAAAGAAGTTTTCCCCTGGTGCTCAACCGTGCGCTCAGAGTCTAGTTTCCGATGGCATTATGCGATCCAGCTTGCAGGCCAGACATGCAGCAATCGGCACACACGCACGCAGGCACCGGGCTAAACAGAGAAAAGGGCGGGAAAGGAATTGCTACAATGTAACCACAGGGGGCAAGTACGACGCTCGACGTTGTAAAGCTAGTTCTTGATAACGTGGCCGGTCCCGTGTGGTTGGGGACGGCAGAGAGGGAGTTTGGGCTTGCACTAAAGTGCTGGCGTAGCGCAGCAGCGTCGTAGTACGGTGGGATCTCGAATATCCATCTGATGCGTTGTCCCGTCCACAGTTGTTGCATTTTTACCAATTTCTCCCTCGCCCGATATTCGGCTAAGTGAGGGGTTTTGTCTCTGCTCTTGTTGAGGATATGACGCAACCGTATCGGGAGATTCCTCTCAAAATGCCCTTGGGTCTTGTTGGGTGAGGGGAAAATACTCTACGTGAACTAGCACCATCGGTTCCCGCCCCAGCTAACAGTTCGGGTGGTTGGTTAGTTGGGATAGGGTAACATCGTGCTTCTAGGAAGCCCACAGCCTAGAGAAACTGTCTTGTCTCTTTTCATGTCGTGGTATTTCCTTTTGATCTCGGCCGACGCTGGAACTAGTGATGCAGGCACTTTAATGGAATTCCCCATCCTACTAGTATATATTACAGTTTTGCCGTACGTCACAAAGGGCAGCCAGCTACTCCATTCGTGATCAAGATGGTGAGGTACTTGCGGCCATTAGCGCGATACTTGAGTTCAAATCGATCAATGTACCGTCCTGATCTGCTCCATGTACCCCCCCATTCGAGCGGATCATATTACACACACTCGAACGCACAAGGTAAAACTGTACTCCGTACTCGGTATGCAGAGACAAGCTTGCCTCTCAAATAGCCGATCCGTGCCAGCTCAATTGGCCAGCAGAGTTTTGTCGCCTTTTTTTGCGCATCTGCGAGCACAGATGGCCCCTCTTGTCTTGCTCCGTAATTGATGAAGCAAAGGCGACGCTGCAGCTCGACATCGTGCATAGATTGTTAATATGGCAAGGCAATTTGCTTTAACACCATCGCCGTCGGTAGGCCGGGGCGGGGATGGCGGGATGGCGCTCCGTTGACTGGGGCGGGCCGGGCTTGTAGCCGGGGGGTGTGAGGTTGAGAGCAGGAACCACTGTAGTGACAGAGTGGCTTGCATCCGGGGCTTGTTTACCCGTCAGATATCATACTTGTCTCCCCGACCGGCTGCATCTTTAGTGTTGAAAAATCGTTATGTGTGTGTGTGTCTATGCATGCACTCTGTACCGGGGCCATGGTATGGAGGGCAGCTGAAAATACGCATTTAGACTCACAATCATAACATACTCCCCCAGTGATATATGAGATATCGCTTACCGGGGGCTTCTTCCCGCATCTCGCCTGTAAGTGGCAACGTGCCGGGATCCCGGGTCTGCGGGCGTTCTCTGATGGGGCCGTCATGGGAGCCCTGGTGATTATTTATTAGCTTGCAAAATACTTGCCCTGTAAGTTAATATATTTCAAAAGTGACTACTCCGTGGATGCAGTCGGGCTGCGGCACGGGGTACAGCGTACATATGTACGCGCTCGCAGACCAGGGTGAGTGATAAATTAATAGTCGTCCCTGGGCCTGGCCCCCATCTGTCTGATGACCAGGTTGCTGGGTTCGTGTATGGTGTCACCACCCCGCTTAACGGTTTATATCAGATGCACTGCACCATGCTTGAACAAAAAGGCTCCGGTTGGCTGCTTGGCGGTTTGGTTACTAATGATTTATTGGCAGGCTGCCTATTGTTCATTGTCAGTCTATGCGGTTCCTGACTTCCGAAAAGACCTCAAAATAATAGTCGCCAGAATTGAGTTGTCGGGTTGTTGCTGTACATAATGTACCTTGTCAGTCAACACATACAATTCGTCCCCTCAACGTCCTGACTTAGACCAACTATGATCATACTGTCATAGTCTCAGGCGTCTCTGATCATGCTCTGCTCTGACAAAATGCATCTGATCTGTCATAGCCTTTTGCAGTTATGCAACGGGGGGCCTGGTAGTTGCAGGGTTCCCGCGCACAGCCTGTACGGGCTTCTTGATTGCACGCCCGTAATGCAGGGCTGGTTTCTTTTTAGCTAATGATTGTTCCGGTGATGTATTTTTCGTTTTGATACCTCTCGCGTAGCATGTAAAGACAATTTGCTGGTCCATTGCCGCGACATACCACACAGACCGTCTGCTTGCTGCAGTTAGATGGTGCGATGCTACGGAGAACAGAAAACCTTCGCTTTGCATCTTCTCCTCAACAGGTTTTGCGCCCGCCATGCTTCCGAAGAGTACAGCTCGAATGTTGAAAAGGCCGCGGAGGAAGCCGTGGGGCGGACACGGAGACGGTTAGACGACTATGATGCTTAGTTTATGTGGCGAGACGCCCATTAGAAAAAGCAAATCCTCCAGCCATGCAGGACAAAACTCGTCTTGACTCGTCTCTTCCTTGGCGGCAATTGTATCCTCTGCCGTATTTCACTTGTTTTCTCTCTCTCCTAAAGTTTCTCCTCGCTCCACAAGACACAAGACGACGTCGTTCTCGCCGGCTTACCACCGCCAGGCGACTTACATGCCGCAACCGACAATCCCCATTCCGGCCGCGTATGTGAAGTGAGGCAATTCTGCACTTTCTGTATATGCAGCTTTTGGAACCCGCCTGGAGCGTCGACTGTGGAACACTTTACATCGTAAAGCATTCCATTGATCTCAATTGTTTGCGCAGTGATGACAAAAGCGGGTTAGTAACTCTGCGGTTCGCGAACCAAGCGGCTGGTACAGGCCAAAATCACATATAAGAGATTCCGTGCCGCAAATCTAGTCATCTCTTTACAACCGTCCTCCCAATAGTATTGCAAATAGTGTCCCTCCTCTTACTGCATGTGCCTTACTCGTTGCTTTGCATCTAGACTGGCACTAGGCGTTCTTGTCCATGAATTCTCAGGGCTCAGAACATAAAGGGCTCGAATCGTTGACTCTTTGCAGCTGTGTGCCTGGCACGCCACTTCCATCGTCCATCGTCCCCCAATTTTGTCCGTCTTACTGTCGTATGCTTTCTCATTGAGACTCCACACCAGTGCACATCGTCCTGACTTCCTCCCGAGATGGGCTCTTTCCTGCACCCACCATCGTATGTGGGGAGAAATTCGGCCACACTCCCCGGGCGACGCTACCAGGACATTTAGTGATGCAGGCGATCTGTCATGGTAGTTCCTTTTGCTGTACCTACATTTTTGCTTCTTTCTCCTTTGCCACTGCAGCCTCTTAGCGTAACTGACGACACCCCACAGCCCTTTGATGCATCAACTGCGCCAACCAAACCAATTCCAACTGCAGAGTCCCGCAGCTGCCGCACGTCACCCGAGCTACATGCTTCGGGTATGGGCAGTGCCTATCCGACGAACCCAATAGATAGCCAGGCACTTGAGCCGTACCTGAATGCAGCTCCGAATTGTTGGAAATGTGTGTGGTGCCTGGCTGCATGATTTTCGCCCTTTCCGGATGGCTGACCAAGTTTATGCACTCCCCGATCGCGGTGTACCTTTGGCTCTGGGTAGACGGACGTGCAGCAAATCATTCCAAATTATGCATTCCTTCGATGCTTACTGCCACGTCGGAACTGCCTCTTTCGTTTTGGCCGCTCTCTGCTTGCAAAGAGCATGGGAAAATCACGGACAGCGAAATTGAGGTTCTCAACATTGCCTCTTCAGTCCAGGTACCGCCCCATATCGATGTTCAGAGACACCCTGAATTGCCATGGATGAGTTTAATGTATCGCCGAATTTGCTCTGCTGGTAGCTCCAACCGTCTATAGCGTAGTCATACTGACTGTTTCGAAGTGTACGACTTAGAGTACCAGTATCTTGTGCAGCCAGTGGCCTAGCGTGGAGAGTGAACAGAATTATGCCTCCTATGGCAACCATACTGCTCGCAAATCTCCCCAAAAGAGCAGACCATACCGCTAATGGCAGTCAAAAAGAGAGGTCGTCGTCCGACCTTGTCAACCATGAAGGCAGCTGCAATAGCAATAGAAAGGTCCATGATCGTCTTTCCGGTTGTGAGCTGTTTGAATCCATATTAGCCGTAAGTTTTATATAGACCAATAACAAATAAACCTACACCAAGCTTTTTGTTTTGTTCCTTGATACCCGCACCTTCGTAGATGATGTCAAGGTAGTTGGAGACGAGGGCATTTCCGGAGTACTGAGAAATAACACCAAGAGAAACAATAATAGCGAGCCTCCATCGCTTTCCCCTTGTCTTCAAGAAGTCCAGGTAGCTAGTTGCTCTTTTGGCCGCACTGTTCGTATATGGATGCTTCTAGCTTCATTCCTTCTTCGCCGTACAATGAGCGTCTTCCCCGGGCGTGCGACCTCGAATAGGTGCAAGGCGGTGATCGCATATTCGAATCTCTCTTATGCGAGGTCCCAGGCAGATCATGTTACATGGTTGACAACGTTGACCGCCTTAACTTACAGGGCAAGGGCCAAGGTAGTAACACAGCCTTTGTGCAACTTGATGTCCATCATCTAGAGCCAGTGCTAGTCTTTGCTGCTGTCGGGTGCATCACGTACCCCGACAGTAATACCTTGAGCTGCCACGATACGTGTAACCGGGCGAAAGGATGGAAATGCATAAGCCACTGCTGCATTTGCATAACCCTCATTTTTGGCCGATACCGCTGGTATGAATCATTCAACACGCGCGACATTGTGCTGTACGCTCACACACCACAGTGTCCGTGAGATTGGCTATTTTAAAAAGAGCAGGTTAGCAGTTAGATCTCATGAAACCAAATACCATAAAAGTAGTTACCATAGACAAAAATATTCCTTTAACGGACATATGACTTGTGTAAGTAACGACGTCACCAATAGCTCATTGACAGTCTCAAATATTCCTTTCTTCACGGAATTTACCGTGACCTTCAATGCTATTTTGAAAAGGTAGGGAAATATGACCCAAAGCGTTCAATCTATTTTCGGCTCTTGACATGTGATTCTTTCGACGAATGTAATAAGTGTTACGTCGTACTCATTCACTGGCGACAGAGACCGCAACTACATAGTTGCCGTTTCATTCCGAGTAAGGGCTTGAGCGAATACCAAGTATCACTTAATAAAAGAGCATGAAAATTGGCCATCTCTCCGGGTTCTCAAAACCCACTGAGAGTACGGAGTAATAGCGGTTCCGTTATAAGCAGAACCTTGCAAGCGGGCCCCTTGTGCTATCGACAGGGCAAACGGAGTTCAGATCGCCGCCTTGTGTCAGTTCAACAATCCTTGCGCGCGCCTTTGAGGGAATAAACATGACTTTGCGAGACACTTCAATTTTTCGAAAACGTCCAACAACACTTCAGATTGTTCCGGCTGTAATCCATGCGCCACGTGCTCACGGGTCGAGACATTAGTGAGTGTTGGGCAGCTCTCATCAAACGTTCCGAACGAATCTGGCCTAGATACCTAGATAGAGAAATCACAAGGGGATAATTACGTGTTAAGCCAACATAACGTGACGAGCAAAATTGCTTACTGGCGTAGACGGGAAGTCTCTGAGCACGCGTTAACAGAATTGACGCACATCAATTGTTAGTAAAACCGTGTACAGTCGCTTCTCTTCAGCCTATAACAGTTCCTGGAGCGTGATATTGCGCGATTCATTGTCCAGTTTTGGCAATCAGCGGCTCTCGCAGTGGCGAGTTGCGGCGATACAGAGCCTGTCGCTCTTGAACCAATGCCGAGGCATCTTAGTTACATAGCCGCCGACAGCATTAAACACGTGCGCAGATGGCACCGCGCCACTGTGCTCAACAAGATTAGCTCTATATTCCGAGAGGCAATTCCGAATTTCAAGACATGAAGAGTTATCCATTTCCGTCAGACGCGCTAATTAGTAGACACGACAAGGAACAGCAGCTCGGGAGCAATGGCTGTTGCTCCGGGCTAGTGTTAGTATCTGGGGCTGTCCGGAGTCGCCACTTGCAGGGAGCCGCTCCACTAACTGGCGCTGGTATCCTTGATAAACTTGACTCGCGATGCTAGGACGTACTGTAAGGCGCCCATAGATGGAAATGTACGTTCCATCTATTATTCCAGCAAGGATCCTAAGGGGAAATTACTGGCAAAAATAGCTGTTTGCTGTTCGTAGCCTGCTTGTGTACAGACGTATAGTACATATAGGGCCGCGGGCAGGCCAAAATCTCCACCTTGACGCCATTGATATGCAGGAATCTGTCGATTGCTACTCAGATTATACACAGGGAAAGTCTGCTATAGCCGCACACTGCATGATCGCGACACCCGAAGCGTCTGCAAGTATGAGTTAGAAGGGAAATTGCTGTATGGGCGCGGCAAAACGTAATGTCTAAATTGTACCTATGCTGAAAACCCTTTATTCAGCTTACGACGTTGTACAGAGCCTTTTAGCCGACGACAAGAAGCAAACGAGTCTTTCACGGCATTTTACGTACTACAGGAGTTTAAAATATCCCGCCCCAACGTAATTCGCACTTCAACATAAAATCTGAACAAAGATGCCAGTGTTCGTCCCCCTGCGAGACGAAACCTTGGCTGGCCGGCATCGCGCCACAGGGTGGATGTTGAATCGGCTGGATCAGTAGGATAGGTGACATCGGGGTTTCGGATCAATAAATGTAAGGCATTGAGCACCTATACTGTTTACCTTGCGGAAACAATTAAGAATCCTGCACGATTGATGGAAGACATACCGGCGAAAGATTAACATTTGCGTTCGAGAACACACCCGGAGGTTGACAGCTGTGTACAGCTGGCAGTAACCGTGGTGGGAAGCCACCTGCCACCCGCACGGCTCCAGTTGTGGTGCAGATCTCCAAATACTTACATGTCAAACCACAGTCTACTAGTAGCAGCTGAAACGCGTCGAACGCAAAGCCAGCTGAAAATCACACGATGCATCGACCACATAATACTTGTCGTCAAGCCACGGTACTTCGGTCGGCACCTATTCATTTGAATCGACAATTCTCATTCTCCAACGTGATAGCTTCACGCCTCACGGAACACCAACCACTCCCTCGTATTAGTCTCGGAACAACCGCCATCGCAGCACGTCAATCAAACGGCACTTGCCATCTCCGCAAATGAGGGTTCCAAAAACGCCAGCCAGGCGGATGAGCTATACTCGATTGTGAAATATGCGCCGAGATGATCCCTCCCGCCTCGTGGCATCCAGACCGTTAGCTGGTCCCTGCGCCGCACGCCCGCATCGCGCGGAGCCATGGACGCATGAGAAGCACGCTAGACCTTGACCGCAATGTTGTCGATGCAACCCTAAACCACCAAATAGGACTTGATTGTCATCAACCGGAAACCATTTTCCTCCGTATTAGGTGATGCCTTGTGCGCAAGTTCCTGACGAGGGTGGTGTCCTTTAGCAGGCCGGGCGTTTTAGCTTCTGCATCTAACGCCACGTCAAGACAAACACGTGGCTCACATTTTTATCAATGGCCAATATTTGAACGCCTTTGAGACCCACGGATGGCTTTTTGGCCCCGAAGAGTGATGGTACGGTAATCTCCTCGTCCATCGACGTCTATATCCACGTTGAGCGTGTTTCGAGAAGGAGTAGTGGAGGCCAAAGTCGGTATTCTTAGCCTTTACAGGACTCGTCAGGCTACGAGGCTTGGTAGGTCCCCGAGATCTGCAGAAATCAGTATACCCAAAGTTCTATGCTTTGCCGCAACAGATTCACCTGAGCCCTGGCAAACAGCTGCAACGTTCGGTAGCTTGTTGGCAATTTGGCCACGACGGGCTCGAGGCATATCGGGGTATTGAGCATCCGCAACGAAGCAATTTGAACAGGGCCGTGAGATACTGTTCTGCTTGTGCGGTAAAGACGCAGTAATAGTGGAAAACTATCAACCCTGGCCCACGACGAATAACGAAGCTAGAGTATTAGGTCATGAATGCTGAAGTTGTGGCCACCGCCACACGAGTATTGAATTGCGTTTCTGTGAGCTACTAGCGGGCAATGACAGGCGCCACTAATGGCGCCATTTTCTGCCCTGTGAGCACCCTAGCATGCGCCAACGGAGGCTAGTAGCTCCAAATCGTTTCTCAACTGAAACGGTGGCGGATTGGAGAGTGGTCGCCTAAAACACCTAATTTGAATGGTCGCATCGCTGCCATGTGGCATTGGGAGCGAATCCTAGACAGGATATTCACGTGCCAAGCGTTTTGCCATGGAGTTCAACACTATGGGGCATCATGGACGAATTTCTAGGCCGGCCATCGACCTTACCACGGTACTTGAGCTCTACCCGTAAGAGCAAGTCATGTTCATACTTTACGGCCCACCATTGATTCCATTGACTGTCTGTACGGGCTACGAGGATTCAGGGAGGACGCTTCTTCGACCCTCACACCGAGGCGCCAAGGCCATAGGGCCGCCACCGTGAGCTTCCCAATTTATTATGGCACTGCACAGTTGATTAAAATTGTCGAGGAGTGTCGATTGGGAACTGAATACTGCCTTATCCAGACCCCCTAAAGGTACAATCTATTAGACCAAGAGTCTGCAACGGCCTGCCACATTACTCATTTAGGCTCCTGGAGGTGCGAGGTTGGAACTGCAACCCCTCAATTATTCTCGTATCGGCCAACTCCGAGCTCCCCGCTGGATCTCGCCAGGCGTTTACCACACTACGACCTTGTAAGATGTTGCACCGAAGTGCTCTCGAACCATATTCTTCTCATTAGGTGATGTTTTATACCAGTTCGACATGAGCTTTCGGCGTACGGCGGCGACAGTGTCAACAAACCGGCTTTTTATACTTCGTAAGTAAGTAGAGGCAACCGTTTAGTTGTCCGCGGCTCGACCCACTCGCAGTCATGATATTACCAGCATAAGCATACCTGCGACTGGAGTATGGGTTTGGACTAGGCTGCACAGGGCTGCACACCATTACGAGGGCCTGGTAATCCTCTTCTTCGCTCGGCCACCCACAGTCAAGCGATCTGCCCCAGAGCTCTGTTGCCACCTGTTACTCGGTCGAGGCAACCGAGAGACCGACTGTGACAAACTCACCGGCCCTACGACCCTGAGTCTTATGTGCAGCGGCTGCACTCAAAGACGCAATGTCAGCTAAATGAGCCTACCTTTGAATGCCAGAGCCATTAACTTGCCTAGTTTCTAGCCTTTCTGGTAATACGTGGACTCGAACAAACTTGTTCAAGTACTTTCACGCATAAAGTCGGTGGGCCACCAAGCGCCCCACTGGAACCGCGGCTGCGAACAACTTCGTGTTCGCGAAATGCGCGTTCATGACTCTGTCCACCTAGGCGCGGCTACTATGTTGCTGCGCGTTTTCCATATTCTGTGACTTGGGTTATGGACTCGATGAAGATCTCTTCAAGATGATGAAAATCCAAACCCAGCAAAGGTCTTGCGTCTCGGATCAAGCAAGATTTGAGCTGTACATACTTCACACCGGAAGTCGGGCGATGTCCTGCACTGTACGGGTAGTGTGGCTCTCACGGGTCGATCAATCAGGACGGAGCTGGCAGTCCGCCTTCTCCGGTGCGGAACGCTTCAGCAGTACACACCCCAGCAAACCAAGGATCCCCCCCTGTAAGGAGTATCGAAGAGTACTCGTACAGCTCTGGTTTATTTTTCACTCCACGAGCATTTGGTCCGGGATCTCCAAGACCGACGTGTCAGAAATGCGTGAGAATTGGGCGTGGCCCACTTCAATTTACTTTTACAGGAGGATCGGAATAAGATGGGGTCAAGCGGTGAGTGATGTGATAGGGCTCCAAAGCTAAGGAAGTTTCGCATGACAATATGCATTTACGGAATAGTCGTACAAGGCAAGAAAATTTGAATGATATGCCCTGGTCTTGCCGGATAGAAATGGTCGCCGATGCGCAACCATCCTTCTATCCTGCGGGAGATGTCCATTGCTGGAGAGACGATAACAACCGCTATTGTGTGATACTATTAACCTGCAATGAAGCTGAACTATCATATCATTGCTAACAAGGCTATCAATACACGCGAATCTCACAGAGACCCTGCTGATAAGCCAAAGCCCGGCCCCTATGGCGTTATGAACGGCCAATACTCTACATGGCTCCGACACGTGCTCGTAAGGGCGCAAGCAATCTCAACGCTACAGAGGCTATACACTCTAGGTAAGATTACGATTGAGTGTAGCTCATTGCGTTTTCAACTCAGTAACCGGGTGCTTGTGTCATCGTAGCACCTCTCCCAACTTGATATTTCGGCAGTCGGGCAGCCCGGCAGTCGTCTGTGATTAGCCACACCAACGTTTTTTTCTGGGTGGCTCACCTGTCAAATCAAGACCCACAAAGTCGGGAAGCCAATCATCCACTATCGGAATCGATCAGTATTGGATGCCCATGTCCGAGGTATCTGCTACAACAGTAACAAAACACGGGCAAACCAGGAGGAAAGGTGCGACTAATAGCTGGGAGCCAGCAAAAAGGTTTGTACGACCAGCGCTCCTTAACTAGGTGCGTACGAGAAGATACACTTATTGAATTCAAGAGGTTACTTGTCAGGATGGAATCACTGAGCAGCGGAGATGAATCCAGCATAAGAGTGCCGAAGTAGAGACCATCCAGAGAGCAATGGAGTGCTGCCCGGAGTATTACTACGAGGTACCTCTGAGCGCTAGGCTGGATGCCGTACTCCGTACACAAGGTTTGGTTGCCTTTTTCGTCATACGTGGTGGACCACACTAGTTGACGGCTCTTGGATCGAAACGAAACGCCCCTCGCCGAGGCTATTACTCGAAGGATGCTGCTTGCTAGAGGTGGCGGCGTGTACCTCAGAGCGCTCAAGGTTATCCGCAGCTCTCCAGTGATCAGAAAGGCGGAGACTAACAAGCCATCCAAGGTAATTAAAACATCACCTGCCACGAGCTTTTGGAGCGTCGAAATGCCAAAAGAGGACAGGCGCGAAAGGCTACAAGAAGAAGGGGGTGGAGTACAGTACCACTTGAAACATTGGGGACGGTGGTTCAGGTTCAGGCGCGGAAGACGAGAGCGCGGAAACATATGCCTGCATAACTTCGCATATGACAATGTCCTCACCTCTTAAGGAGCGGCTCTTGCCATGACCCCTGCAGCCTTTATGCATAGCCAGGCACGGAGCGACAGATTCCGGCGGGGAGTCAATAATGCCAAGTTGCTCTTGCGAGAATTTGTGAAAGTGACACCCATGCATCGGAAAGGATCTGCACTCGGGATTCGGCCGCCGATTTATTGGTGTCGGGGAGCAAGGGCGCGCACCGCCTGCTTCAAAATGGACTATTTGTCGCTGCCGTAATATTTACGAGGTCTACCTAAGAAGAAATGGCACGGTGGAGAGCTACGAATAAGCTAACGGCAATCATCTCGCCATCGCTCCTACCGTGACATGTGGGTTTCCCGAAGAGGGTAACGAACTGGTGGCGCATGCCGTCGTCTGGAAACCACACTAGTGAAACACGCAGCGGGAGACACAAGACATTCCACGCCGTCATCTTTGCTAATTTTGTTTTCTGAACAAAACGTCGTGTCTCTCTGTACCGACAAAAAGAAGTACTGGGTCGCCAAGGTATAATCACGGTGAGATGTCATCAGGCGGACCCTAGACGGCCAATCGAATTGCCAGCGCCGACATGGAACATCCCTGAACACATGTGTTTTTGAGAGTCATGACTATTCGTGCAGGATCCTTCGCGATATACTATGGATAGTGGTCCAACAAGGAAGCTTGAAGTATGTTTCACTGTAATACCAAGATTTCTGTGAAAGGGATACTCATCACGGGCGCGTCATTCAACGTTACAGCTGTCAAGAGGAGAAACCCCACAACAACATGAAGAATTCAATCTGACGGAGTGGTAGCTTAGGCGCTAACAGTCAAAGAAACGGGTAGCTTTGAATCAAACCTGGAAAGGATTTCGTATCAGAACTGGGGAGAGTAGGCCCTATAGCAGTCCTCTATATGAGGTGTTGCCCACGGGCACCTACTCTGCTGGTTTCTTAGCACGGCACGCAAAAAGGGCAAATACATGGACAACACCACCACAAAGTAGTCGGCTTCGCCTAGATACGATACCAGCAGTACAGATGTCCCATGACAGCGCCTAGGAGCAAGCTTGGCGCGGAAACGTTACCAACCAAGAGTGAGCAAGTGGACCAGCAATGTAGATCCACAAGGCATGCGCAAATCCGTGCAGAAAGCCCGGATCAAAGATGACACCCAAGAAACGGGGCGAGCACAAGCCATGGGCAAAAAACTCGGCTGCAAATCACTGGAAGTGGTGCATTATGTGCAACACGAGGAGCTGGGCCAGCTTTTCAGGGTTCTTGGGACTTGGCTTCCGTAAAGCTCCTGCGGCACGCACCGTGTAAGTGTGCGCCAGGCGTGACAATGTGGCGGAGCCAGCTGGGAATAGCGATGAGAAAGCGACATGTACTCCGTGTTGACGAACACCTTGGAAATGTTTTGCACCGAGACAAAGGCGGGGAGTATACAGGGTTGCTTAGCTGTCACAACATGAAGAAACCGGTAGATTCTTTAGCACACGAAATACCCGTGTTGACCGTTGTATGTCAGGGTTCCCCTCTTTGGCTTGCCCGCGTGCAGGCTTTTTAGTTGGCATGTCTGAGAAGAAGATGTGCTAGCTCTATTCAATTGCCGGCGAGATACAGAAAATCAAAGCACGTTCGCGGCTAGGTGCATTACGCATGCAAAGCACAGGCAGAGCAAAATGTGAAGGTGAGCAAATTCTTTGGCAGATGAACTATGGCTGGGGTACTTCGTGGCGCACATTCAGAGTCAAACGTCGCCCATGCGGTGTGTTAATAGATTGTATTAGCTGCATGAACTCCCCTCGTGGTCCGGGCCAAGCTGAAATACAAACTACTGTAACGGATGACAGCTGCAGCAATTAAGACTAGCCTTGAGATACATGGTGAGAAGCAAGGCAAAATCAGGTCAAATCCTATAGGGTGACACCCCTAACGGTTTCTAACGTTGGAACTGTTACATGGGTCATCCAGACGCAGGCACGCCCGACAAGGTTGCCCCTTGCTCCGCCGTTCCGCTCTTGCGTGGGCTGAGGCAGAGCCCGGACTAATGTTGCTGGGCGCTACGAGAGACAGATGCAGCAATTCTGTTATCCACGCGAGCAAACGACTGGTCAACTGCGCAAGAACAGACCCTGTGGCGGACGCGAGATGCATCGCTGCGGCACAGGCGGGACTGGGATTTGGATGCGGTGTAAGGAGCTGGAGTCAAGCAAAGTTTCTGCCTCTGTCTTAGTTTATTTCGGCAAACGGCGCTTGGTACGCGGCATATTCAACGCGTTGTCATGGAGGCACTAATAACGCAGATGAAGACGCATTGGCACCAGAGCGGCAAATGCGGTATTCTGTTACTTTCGACAACTTGGTCACTTTGCCCAGGCTAGATGTAATACATCCCGTCCATCGTCGAGGACCTCATCTGCCGTGCGCCGTGCTGTCGCTTGACCGTTTACCGTACCCTTCGTTAGCTGGGCTGTACTCGTAGGGGGGCTCAACGTTGATACTACTGGCCGGGATCAGAGATGCCGCCGGACCGGCCCCTCTTTTTCGCCGCTCCTCCTTTGCGCCCGGCTTAAGGTTGTGACAGTCCGTCAATCTCGCAGGAAGCAGGCGAGCTACGCCGAGCAGAGGCACTGCAATAGTCCACCCAACTTGGGGCGTCAACACGATTGTCTTTTTGAAGAGCAAGGATACAGCATGGATGGTAGGTAGCGCGACCCCTGCGTATCTAGTGGCCTTTCTATGAGTTGTCTTGCGAGGCAATACGATTGTTCTACGAACCTAGCAGCAACACCGCCATTATACCTGGGTCCTGACTCGCCATGTCGGCATCTCCTGCTGTAGGCTATATGGTCGGCTATTGAGATGATATCAAGCATGTCATATGGGCTCACTTGGCACATGGGCAATGCAATGCGCAAATGAGGGCATTGATGGCATCGTCATAACAAGCAATGAGTCGCCATTAAGTTGATTGAAGCGCAAGGAATAGTCCCATACTTTTTCGTGGCAGCATCATCGATTGCCGTTCGGCTGCTTGGGATGCCCCCGCCTTTGCGGTCGAGGTGAGTGAGCGCCCCTCCGCCACAAGCCTCAGCCATGCATTTGCAGTTACTCGTACATACACGCATCCATGGGTCTCGTTCCCAAGATGAGAGGACCCGTTGAGACAGGCAGGTCCCTGGCTGCAGGTCATGTGGGCGTACGCCGCTGCCATGCAGTTGAATGATTCAATCCAAAAGGCAAAACATGCAACGCATCCACGAGGAAATTACGTGCCGTACTAACCGGCCAAGCGAAACTTTACTCGCTGGAGATTAACGAAAGGCGTGCTAATATGCTAACAAGTCAACTTGAACACATAGCGACTGCCGGGCAGTGGATGGAGTAGTCCCGAGGCATGACGTTTGTTTGGTGGGCTGGGTGTGGTGGTGGATGCCCTCCGAAGCTCAAGTAAACTCTAAATGCCAATCCGAAATCCGAAATCCGGTGGCATGAAAGTTGACGTCGCGTTGATAACGGCTCCCGCCGTCCCGAGCAGTTGGATACTTCCTCTTCTTCGGCTTCTTCTACACATCTGGCAGTGGCAAAAGCGTCTGGGGACAGAGTTTCCAGCCATGTGGTAACTGTTTTGGCTTTTTTTTTTCTGCTGGGCTGACCACGTTGTTGTGGGTATAACAATGCCGCTCAGACATTGTATTGAAGCTTTCTATTAGACGAAATGAAAGGTTTTGCGAAAAGCACTGGATTTGCGGGTGATGCAAGAGTCAGTCACGGACACCTTCCGGGCAGCGCAGCCGTTAATCGACTTTGCGTTCAAGGATGCAGCACGGGGGCGGTGCGAGTTACAGGCGGGAGTTGCAAATGCGGGAGCGGTATTGTGACAGGCTTTTGGGCTGCCCGTACTCGTCACAACAGCGTTGTTGTTCGTCTCGGAGGGTGCAAGAAAAAGGCCTAGAGGTGCCGTACGTTTACAGCAGTCGGCGAACTTTTTGAACTTAGCCAAGGCCGGCTAAGGCCGGAATAACAGAAGCTGGCCATATTACGGGCGAGTGTTCCGGAGTACTCATAGCAGCAGAAGACACGAAACGCCCATTTTGCTCCTGTTCTCTGTCTCTCTGTCTCTCTCTCAAGCCAGAATAGGCATGTCCGCCATGGAGTGACGGACCAATTGGGGCAAGAGGCGCAACATTGCAAAACTGGGGAAGCCAAAACCTTGCGGGACATCGAGCATTGGGCAGGTTGGAGACAGGCAGTGACATGCCGCGGCTCCCAGGCCGAACTGGTCGGTCCCTCTCGGGAGATACATCGGGACCCAGGATGAGGTACCACCGTTGCAAGGCCTCGAGGTACCATTGCGGGTTGAAAGAGTGGCTCGACTGGTACTCGTACTCGTAGTCTGTCTGTCTATCTGTCTGTCTCGATGGCAGCTCTTTCTTTTTGAGTTTTGTCTACACCCTGGATCCCTGTCACGGGCTGCATACAGTTGTAGGAACCTGCCCGCCACGGCCCCTGGATTGCATTAGATTTTTTTGGGTAGGGTGGTGGGTGGTGGCGGCGGAAAGAGTTGCGAGAGGCTAGAAGAGGAGAATCCATTGAATATGAGAAGAGTGCGTCTTTCGGAGAGCGGTCTTTTGATATTGTAAACCCGGGTCATCTTCTATCTCTCTACGGAATACATGGCATCACAGAAAGACTACGGCCAGGAAGGCAAAGAAGGTGATAATGAGACCCATAATTGCATAATCTGTTCGGATCTTGCGGGCAGAGAGAACCACGGGAGCCAACGGTAGTATGTATTACTCGTATTACCCGCGGCAGAAAGAGGCAGAGAGAGAGAATGACGAAGAGAGAGAGAGAGAGAGACAGAGAGAGGAGAATGCCGGGTCTCACAGCCCGGCCACCCTAAGGTACCCCTGCCTACCCGCACACCCTCTTCCCCTCACCTAAGTTTCCACCTTGCACCCCTGCCTGCCACCTTATGCACCGCACCCCCACTCTGTTCCCACCCCCTTCCTGCGAGCTGCAAGATGCACACCCCCCAGCACCGGTACGAGCACCAGGGCCTGCACTGTGCTCGACTCCATCCACACTTACACCACCACCACAAGCGACTCCTCACCTCTCACCTCTGTGTGTGCTTTTTCCACCGCGGTCCTGGGTCTGCTCTGTGCTTTTTCCTACGGATACGGCCACTCTGTTGTATGTATGCTCTTAATCCAGACACACTAATGCTCGTTTCTTTGCTTGTTCTGGCTGCGGCGGCAATGACTGCTAAAATCCCCCCCACCTTCCTACACAAATTGTGAGTCGTATGTTAGCCACACTCACACATTAGTCGAATACTCGACACTAACACATGTACTACAACCCCAAGTCTTTGGTGTAAACTGTACAAAGTGTTCCTCTTCCGGTATTATCTCTCTCTCGGTATCTCTCTTTCTGTCTTGTACCTGGGCTGGGTTGTCTCCATCTCCACCTCTGCTACCCATCCAGCTTAGGGACCCAAAAGCCTGTGTTTCTTCTTTCTGGCTGTACCTCTATTTTTTTTTTTTTTTGTTTTTGGGGGCCTTTGCTACGACGTCGTCTCCCCTTCCACTGTGCCGTACCTTGCGTCGGCTGTGGCTCTCGCACGCAAGCACCGTCCCCATCTTCCTGGCCTCTCTACCCGCTTCGGGTGATCTATATATCTTTTGGCTTCCTGCTTCCTGCTTCCTGCATTCCACTTGCAGCTTCTGGTTCCTGAACCATTCTCATTCCTATTCCACCTTTCTTCTTTTTTCCCAGTCTCCCTTCATCTTGTTTCTGCCCCAGCAAAAGATTCGAGACACACTTGATTTTCTTCAAGTCTCCTCTTCTTGCTCCATCTTCCCTCACTCGCCCTTACTTTTGTCTTGCCTTATACCGGTCTACTGCTCTCTCCGTGGGCTCCAACAGACTTCCTTTGGCACGCATCTCTCCCTTTCTTCACAGCTCCGTCGCCACCCCAGAGTGTCTCGACAGTCAGAAACGTCTGAAAAGAGAAAAAAAACCATCTTGCCGTCTCTAGCTGCATATCTGTTTCTACAACAGGCTTTGCTTATCTGGGACAGAAAGTCTCTTAGTTGTTTCGTTGCTGTCTTGTGCCAACCACTTACCGACCCGCTCAACTTCAACTTGGAGGCAACCTCGCGAAACTTATAACAAGGACTGCAATCCCACGACTACTTGGCTCAATTCCGCCATTCGCAACATATTTGCATTCTTGCTTTTCTCTCAGTCCAAATACAGCGTGTTCCCAATTTAGGACATATACTGGACTCTCCCCATACCTCTATTCGTTTGATCAAAACCGGACAAATCTACCCTTGTCTTCGAGAAAAAGAGCAACACCGCTTTACACACACACCCCGTTCCTACCCAGATCGCCATATTGCCCAAGTTTGCCTTGCACCGTCCTGGTCTACATATCTGTGACAGATCCCGGCCTGCCGACGCTCGAGCACCCTCCCAGTCAACCTCAAGCACACCCACTTATCCTACCCTCTTATCCAAGGTCAGGAGCCGACCGAAAATAAACAGACCCGTCCTTCACCTGCCTGTACCACACGAGGCACAGGGCCCTGTCAGTTTTTCCTGTCTCTCTCCTTCCCCTGGTCACAGCCCACTTGATCCAAAAGGGTCCCACTTCCTAGGAACCCTGCTCTCTTGTCGTCTCCCGACAATATATTCACCGGAGCGCCTCTCACTGATCCCCATATCGCCCTCCGCGATAATCTACCCCATTTGGCATATTCCCGTCCTTCTTATCCATCTATATATACACACACTCTCTCTCTACACCTCATCCTCTTTTCCTCTCCTACCATATATCATAACTCTTTTCTTCAACTCAATTCTTCCCCCTCACACCACATCTTCCTTCTACTAGTCGCCTACTGTCTCAAATTGGCCACTAGTATATCCTCCGTCGACCTTTACCAACCTCCCCTACCTGGATCAGTTCAACACAAGTCGCCTTCCCAAAGAAGGCGTATTTGTCTCTGTCTGCGTTTGGGTTACATATCCCACTCCTGCTTCTACGGCCAACGTATTGGTTAAGCTTGGAAATCGCTATCTTGAGACGATCCTATGATGCTCATTGCGTCTCACCAGTAACATCTATCACATTACCGAACAAAAGCATCCACCTTCACCCTAAGTCTGTGGTGGTACAATAGAAAGTAAGTGCTGGAATTGCCATCCTGGACTAACTGGCATGTGCTGACCATTGTTAGAAGTATCCATCTCAGCTTTATACATTCGCATAGTATAATATCTACACATCAAATTCATCCGCAACAATGGAACTCCTCGAGCTTGTTGAATACGAGCCTGCTACTCGTCCCTTCCAGTGTGATTGGGACTCTTGCAACAAGGTAAATATTTTCTTGATGCTGATCCTGACTTCCCCATACTAACTTGTTCTGCAGAGCTTCAACCGCAAGTCAGATCTTCAACGACACTACAGAATACACACGAACGAGCGTCCCTACTCTTGCTCTATTCCTGGCTGTGGCAAGAGCTTCATTCAGCGCAGTGCCCTGACTGTCCACATTCGCACTCACACTGGCGAGAAGCCTCATCAGTGCCAGCACATTGGCTGCGGCAAACGCTTCTCTGACGTATGATCACCTTCCGCTGTCAGTTACTTGTGCTCATTCTAACTATGACAACAGTCTTCATCTCTCGCTCGCCATCGCCGTATCCATACTGGCAAGCGCCCCTACAAATGCGCCCATGATGGCTGCCTGAAGAGGTTTGTTTTGTTGTCGTTCTCTCTCCAGCTCTAGCGCTAACTAGTCACGTAGCTTTTGCCGAAAAACAACCATGGTCAAGCACCAGCGTCGCTCACACCAACGCGGTCTTCATGGTAACGAGATACTCGACGACTGCACCTCAGAGTCTGACATTGGTGAAATTCCCGACACTCCTACGCAAACTGCCATGTCTTGGGGCGTTGTCCCCAGCCAACAATTGCCCGAAGGCAACACGATGCACCGTGCGGCCTCCTTTGCCGACTTTGGTGGCCAGCAGATGAGCCAGTTCAACATGCACCAGTTCCAGCATAGGCATAGCATCACTGGCGATGTCAACAACTACGGAGCCCAACCTCATCCGGGTATGATGCAGCGCAATCAGTCCATCTCTCACCAGCCTTTCTACGTTGTGGAGCAAGGAAACCCTGCTATTGCTACCATGAACACAAACATGAGCCCTTCCTTCCAGGTTCCTCGCGGCCAAATGGAGCGACCTACTGTTGAAATCCCTTATAACACCCAGGGCATGACCACTCCTGCCACAAGCAGCCCTGGATTTTCTCCGACTTCCGGACAGAGTCCAGCTATGCCTGAGGGCCTCTACACTCACGCATCCCATGCGGCCACATACGCCCTGCACAATGCCACAGCCGTTGAGCAGCAGCCCATGGTTCAATACCCGAACCAAATCTCGCAGCAACCCTCCAACCAGGGGGCAAATGAGCAGTATCCCTCGCCTCAGGCTGAGGCGGATCAGTGGTACCAGTACCAGGCTCCCGTTGAGGTTGCCACAATTGGCCAGATT
Organism: Lecanicillium sp. S3808; assembly: GCA_023628775.1. NCBI lineage: Eukaryota > Fungi > Ascomycota > Sordariomycetes > Hypocreales > Cordycipitaceae > Lecanicillium > Lecanicillium sp. S3808. The sequence goes on from JAMAJY010000039.1 coordinate 214,094, forward strand.
CCTGCCTATGGCTCCGGTATCTACGACTTGTACGCCGGACCCAAGCTTGAATTTGACGACCCGTCTATGCAGCTTCCCAGCAGCAGAATCGAGACGATGTAAGATTTTCGTGGAGACTGGCTCGTGAGTCAACTCCATCTTACATTCGCTTTCATTCCAATGTACCTCTGAGCAACCACATCGTGGCTTGCTCTTGTATACTACGATTGGCTATATTGAACATGTTTTAACTCGGGTGGGCTCGAAACAAAAATCAACATATTTATGAACGACATGAACTACCAGCATCTTGCACATATACTACTCATGAAAACACTACTGGAGAGGATATATCAGGGGTCTACAGTACCATAGCCTCTGCACTTTCCCTCTACAATACGCTAAAACGGGGAGGTGCTAAGCCAGAAGGTGGAATTTGTACATTTTTTTTCTGTTTAATATTAATCGCCGCAGTACGTGGCTTGCCAAGATTTGTATAAGAAAAGGGCGGTTGAAAACGATTTGTTACCAAAAAAAAAGGGGGACGGCTGCTTGTGTTTATCTTGATATCCTGTGTCTGCTTTATCTTAGTTTAAATGAGAATTACGGTAGCTTGCTACTCTGAATTTATGAAGTCAGCTTCTCCAACATTTACCAGCACCTTGAACGTGATCTGCTGTCTTTGAAACTTTACTTTGAAAACTTTACCACTCTTCTCTGTACAAGTCGAGGCTATGTCAGCCCCTTACTCGTGTGTACACTGTGAGACAGACCCTTTGACATGTGAGTACTTCATTAGAATATTCTCCCAATACTTCCTTTAGAGAAACCGTTATATTACACCTGTGTCTCATGGTGGTCCATAAAACCAACCCGGTCCTATGTCGCACGGAAAGCAGGTCAGCCGAAAAAAGCCAGACCCGCCCGTACGGTAAATGGGTAAAAGCCAATTACGCCCACAGAGGGCCGGGGACGGATGTACCCAACAGGAGGATCTACCGATTGATATGTCACATTTTTGACGTGCATGATGCGCCTCTCTCTCTCTCTCGCTCTTTCTCTCTCACTTTTTAAAATGCCAATCTTATGCCGAGCCGGGGGGTGTAAGCCATGCGAGATTTTGACGGGTAACGATGCACACGGTGGGTAGAAATGAGAGTGAAACATGCATATGAGAGCACGCAGCCTATCTTACGCCGGGCCGTGACAGCCGGAAAGACTGCAGCATCAACTGAGGGGGGTTGCCCTGCAATACCCATGAGGGGGGTGAGAAGAGACGAGAGAGGAGGGTGGAGGATACATACACGGTAGATCATATTACGGGATTTGCGCGAGGGAAATGGCAGAGCTTCTTGGTGGTATAATACGAGGATTGATATATACCAGGACTGGGGGGGGGTCCTGGGCCTACCAATGTGTCGGATACAAGGCAGGTGGACTAATGTCGGCTCGCTGTGACTGGCCCGTTGGGCACCAGCCACACTTGTCAGTCCCAATGGTATGGCACGGCATTGCCGTTTCTAGCGGCTTCTGTCATGTGACCTCCCGAGCCAAAATATGCGCACCTTGTGCTTTTTGCAGCGGCGACGGAGAATGACTAAGCAGGCAGAGCGCCCCGGCGGGAAACGGGTGCGCTGCGCCCGCTTTTGCGAAAAGCGTTGACGATTTGCGTGGTCTCATGTTTCTGTGACGCAGTGGCAACTGTCAACCTCACCACACAAACGACAAAACCCTCTCCCCCGGATCCGCGACAGGCCCGGATTCTCTGCATCAAAAGTCGTGTTGCCCGTGTTACTAGGGGCATCATGTCTGCGGCGAGATACTAGGTGCTCTCGTTTTTATTGTGTGCTCCGACGTCTCTCCTTTCCCCGTACCTCTCGCGATATCCGCTCTCGTGCGTCACGTTTCGTTGAGGTTTCATCGGCATCGGCCAACTCGCGGCCGTTTTCTCTTTCTTTCCCGCTTGGCGACAACTGCTGAACCCCTCTTCCTGACGTCTCGCGTGCGACAAATCTATTGCGGTACAGACCGGGACGTACGCTCGCTCGTGTGATTATCCCGCCATGGCCGACATTCGCTCGGCGGTGTCGCTGGGCCGCGTTGGCTTGCGAGCCGCGCAACATCCGCTCGCCATGCGGGCTCAGACGGTTGCTGCCTCGCATGTCTTGCGCCGGACGTTGTTTTCCTCGTCGACCTCATCCTCGTCATCCACTTCCCCTCGATTCTACTCGACATCTCCGATACATCTCCGATTCCCGGCAACGCAAGCTCTCCAACGACGCGCCTTTGGCTCGTCATCAAACGGCATCTCAAGAAACCACCTGGCCACCGCGGAGGAGTCTGCGAACCGCAACCCTGGGAACGCCAATGCGCAGAATGCATTCTACCAGCTCCTGCTGCGCGCCAACATGCCTGGTATCCTTGTTGAGCGCTACCAGACTGGCCGCTTTGCAACCAACGCGGCTGCTGAGGAGGCATACAAAAAGGCGCTGGCTGCGCTAAATTCCGGAACAAACACTTCCTCTGGTGGCATGGCTGGCAGTAGCATGTTTGCTCGCGGTCCGTGGTCGTCGCAGGAGCAGGGTGTTGCGAATGCTGCGGTCAATCAGTCCAACATGTCGTCAGGCTCGATGGGTGCCAAGGGCGAGCCGATTCACGTCGTTGTGCAGGAGTCAACCCGCTCTCTGCTCTTCCGCTGGGTCAAATTCATGGCCGTCTTTGTCGTCGTCACCTACCTCTGCTTTGCTCTCGTGACTTTGGCGATTGAGACGCTCACCACTTTCCGCCGAGGCGGCCCTGGTGGCAAGACTGATTCTGAAGTCAAGGCCGAAAAGCAAAACACCCGCTTTAATGATGTTCATGGCTGCGACGAAGCCAAGGACGAACTCCAGGAAGTTGTCGAGTTTCTTAAGAACCCCGAAAAATTCTCCGACCTCGGCGCTAAGCTGCCCAAGGGCGTTTTGCTTGTCGGTCCTCCTGGTACCGGTAAGACGCTTCTTGCTCGAGCCGTCGCTGGCGAGGCTGGTGTTCCTTTCTTCTACATGTCTGGATCCGAATTTGACGAAATCTACGTCGGTGTCGGTGCCAAGCGCGTCCGAGAACTCTTTACTGCTGCCAAGTCCAAGTCCCCGTCCATCATCTTCATTGACGAGCTGGATGCCATTGGTGGCAAGCGTAACCCCAGAGACCAGGCTCACGCCAAGCAGACGCTCAACCAGCTGCTGACCGAACTTGACGGATTCGATCAGGACAGCAAAATCATCATCATGGGTGCCACCAACTTGCCCAAACTGCTTGACAAGGCGCTGACACGTCCCGGCCGATTCGACCGCCATGTGAATGTGGACCTCCCTGATGTTCGCGGCCGTCTGGCCATTCTCCAGCATCACGCCAAGAAGCTCAAGGTTGCTCCTGATGTCGATCTCAATGCCATTGCGGCTCGATGCCCTGGCCGATCCGGTGCCGAGCTTGAGAACATGCTCAACCTTGCTGCTTTGCGTGCCAGCCGGGCCAAGGCTAGCTTTATCGCGAAGCAGGACCTTGAATGGGCATTTGACCGCGTCACAATCGGTTCCGACAAAAAATCCATGATTGTCACGGAGAAGGAGAAGGAAATGACTGCTTACCACGAAGCTGGCCACGCTCTTGTACAACTTTTCGAAAGGGACAGCTCCAACAAGCTGTACAAGGTTACCATTCTCCCCAAGGGTGGCTCTCTTGGCCATACTGCTCAGCTTCCGGAAATGGACAAGTACTCGTACACTGCTGCTGAGTACATGTCCAACATTCGTGTGCTGCTTGGAGGCAAGATGGCGGAAGAAATGCGCTACGGAGACGACAAGGTTACATCTGGCGTATCTAGTGACCTCGAGAAGGCTACTGATTTGAGCTTCATGATGGTCACACACTTTGGCATGTCAAGCTCCCTCGGTCCAGTCGAGTACGGACGCCGCTACGAGAACCTCAGCTCGGAGACGAGAAGCCTGATTGAGACCGAGGTGCAAAGAACCATGAAGAAGTCATACGAAGATGTTCGCAAGCTTTTGACGGACAAGCGCAAGGAGCTGGACCTGCTCGCGCAGGCACTGGTCAAGTATGAGACTCTGGACAAGAAGGAGGTGGAGATGGTCATTCGCGGCGAGTCACTGCCGGGACGTTTGTCGGTTCCCAAGGGTCCGTTGATGCTCCCTATACCAGAAGACACGCCACAGCCGCCTGGACTGGGCGGTGTTCCTCACCCTCAACCTCCCGAGTCACCGGCCCCCCCTGCGCCAGCGCAATAGGCAATTTGATGCATATGTGCATTGGCATAAAACAGTCATTTCATTTCCGTTTCAGTCTTGCATGGCGTGAGTGAATCAAAAGACTGAGCATACCACACACACAAACCGTGCCATCATTGGATTACGGCGCAGTTGATCTGAGCATTCATTTTGTGTTTCCTGGTAGTTTTGTTGTTTTTTTATGTGTGGTTATTTAGAAGGGACGGGACTTTCATGGCATGGGAGCAAGTCATAATCTGCACAGAAAAACGTGTACATTTAGCAGCCTTTTTCTTTAGTTTTTTTCAAGGCCAAAACAAAACGACATACTATTATAACTCATTTTTTATGCATGGCAAAGTCCTGTATCTGTTTTAAAGTGTTGTTCTACCTACATATTGTGACTCTTGCAGCTCTCCCAACTCTGTGAATGCCAGCTTGAACAGCTTGAATTATTCTCTCATTTAACCGAGTCCCAACAATACGACGGTGATATCATCGGAGTTAGCGCCTACGCTCATCTACATTGGCAAAGCCGCGGGCCCCCCCGCGGGGGGGGGAGCGAACCCTAACCCCGGGGGCCAACCCTAAGCTCTCCCCTGGCGTAGGAACCCTCACTCCCGAGACAAACCCTAATCCCTAGGGGGGGGCAGGGGGCCGGTCGAGCACGCTTGGACTCGCCAGTTGACGGGGACTCTTGGGGCCGTCCACCCATCGGGGGTAGGGGGGGCGGCGACGGGGCGGGGTCTTCCCTGGCCCGGGCCTTAGGGTGAGGGACCGCGAGGG